>VCJE01002457.1:37954-52467 GCA_024140265.1 Backusella liffmaniae | reverse complement strand
ATTTTTTTTTGAATGAGAAAAGAAGCAATTTTTTTTTTTTTTAAAATAAAAAAAAAAACGAAGATACAAGTTACTATTTTATGACGTGAAAATTTTAAACCGTTATTATGTATGTGATCAAAGTAAATGGATCATAAAACGCGGCTCATAAAAGTAAACTGCGTAGTTACTTTACAATGGAGATGTCAAAAACATGTCATAATAAATATAAGTTTGGGCTGAGATTGTAACCAAGACAGATAAAGTGAGCATAAGCTTGAGGGCTGAAATCAGTGCTCGTTACACCCCAAGGCTTGGGAAATTAAAGTTCTCCATCATTGTCAAAATGAAACAAATATTTTTGCACCCTTTTTCAACCCCCTCTCGCCTCCTTTCTATTTTAATTGATATAAAATAAACTCCCAAAAAAAGGATATTTTATACATTTGAACGTGCGCCACATTCACATGAACAGTAGCAAGATATTTATCTCTTTCTCTTTTTTTATTATTATTTTATTTGAATATGATGTTCAAATGTAAATCCAAGGAATAGTAATAATAATAATAATAATAGTGACATACATTAGTACAAAAACGCGTTTTATTATTGTTACACCAAGACAGCATGTCGAAACAATTGGATGATACAACTTCTTTTTTTAAAACAAATCTAAGCCTATTTTTAAACCTTTTTTTGAAAGCAGATACAGGTTTATTTTTATTTTATTTACTTGTTTTATAAAAAACAAATACTATTTTATTATGTATATATATGGATTTTTTTTTGTGAAACTAAACAAGGGAAAAGAGAAATACATTCACCTTAAGAGGTGATAGATATATATTCATTAAATAGATATGTAAGAAAAAAAGTGGAGATGTATACAGAATTTATATAAAGGGGGAAAAGAGTTAAAAATGCTAAATAAAAAAAAAATATGCAGAAATGAAATAATAATAATAAAAAAAGGGGAAGGGATATCATTAAGCTATTGTCTTTGGATGGTACATGGATTGGAATCGATTATGTCTTAAATTAATATACTGAGAAAATGTACTCTTTCTAGTACCAATGAAGTGGGAACCATGAGACGTAATCTCTGCATCAATCATTGGTATCAGTAAAGGCGCAATCTGGAGTCCATAATAACCCATTTCAGCATCTACTTGATCATTACCGGTCAGCATGGGCTGCATCGTGAGAGCCTCATCCAAAATTTCGGGGAAATCAGATAATGAAAAGAGACATGGGAATTCTTGATAGAGGTTCTGTAAAGACTCACGAGGCTGAGGGGTATCAGTGGCCATATAAATTAAGCGAAGGCGATGGCTGCGTTGTACATTGGGTTGGATGTTCTGGCAAGTGTACAAACGGTCTCTTACGGTTTCTGAATTTGTAATTTCTTGCAGATAACGCTCCTCACTTGCATCATCCACCATCTCTGATGATGATGTTTGATCATGTGAGTTAAAGTCAGCTGTCTGTAGTGTACTTCTTAAGGTATCAAGCGTTTCTTGTATCATGTCAACAAAATAACCATCACCCTGACGTAAATGGATACCAATAAATTCCTCAGGACCTCCTAATAACGAAACTACCTTAAGTGCCTGTTCGGTGACAATGGGATGAGAAATGCAAAATTCTTCACGGAGATACTCTAGTAGCCACTTGAGATAAGAATCCTGGATGGCCAAGCGCAAGGTATAGTGCAAAGAGCCAAACATGACAATCTTTTCGTCCAATTTCTTTAGATCCTCCATGTCGACTCTGTATTGGAACGTACGGATGGAGTCTTGGTTCTCATAGCTATCATAGAGGCGGTAGGAGTGACGGGTATCATCTTTGAGGCGGTAAATTTGGCTAGCGTCATCGGAAGGGATTCCCCAAACATCCGGAAAGTAGTCTGTCGTCATGTCATTTCTTTGAATGATACGGATACCAGCCGCGCGTAATGCAGTGAGATCAAAGATAGACTCGACAGATACGGGAACATAACGCTTGAAATCGCTACAGTGTTCCATTGTTCTATAGTTGCTTGGGCAATGATTGAAACGGAGCTCGCTCATGCTACCCTCATGCCAATAGATGCCCTTTCCGATATTGATTTGAGGTAAAATTAAGGTACGATTCAAGGCTTTGGCGAGTACGGCAGCATTGACCAATTCAATACGTTGATTATGTAAACCGGAATGTGGTAAAAATGTCATGAATTTTTCTTCCGGATCTCTATTCATACCTGGTAATGGGACTTGCTGTTGTTGTCGTTTGGGTGATAATTGGAATTGTATACTCATGTTTTGTGTCGATGTGTAGAGGACTAGAAACAAGGTTAATGAAAAGGCGGCGAGGCATGATGCCCACATAAATTTTGGTGAAATCAACATTTGTGTTTTTATATGTATATCTATTGACGAGAGAGAGAGTGGGGTTTTTTTTAATATATAAATACAAACAGGAGAGAAGGAAATATATGTAAAAAAGAAAGAGAAGAAATATATATGTATATACGTATAAATATAAATAAATAATAAAAAGAGAAGAGAAAGAAAAGAAGCTATGAGAGAGATGTAAAATAAGTATGTGGTATTTATATCCAGTTAAGCCTAAAAAAGTTATTTTTATCAAAAAAAAAAAAAAAAAGATATGGAGTCAGGCGGTGGATTATGGTATCAACACAAAAAAAATGTCCCTTTTTGGTAGTTTCTTTTTGGAATAACCTCGATATGGTAGCAAGATTTCAATACTAAGCCTGATTTCTCAACGCCTCTTTCGGCTGTACTTTGTTTGGAAATGGAATATTGTATTTAAAGGACAAGGTAAAGAAATAAACAGGATTAGAAAGATAACCATTTCTCTTTCGTATAAACTTTTATGAGTTTTTGTTATAAAAAGAGAAAACATTTTACTATTATTAAAAGTGACCTCAGGACACGCTGAACCTTAAAGTGGAAAAGTTTTTTTTATTTTTATAAAAACTAAAACTCAGTTTGAAAAGAGCGAGTAACTGCAAAGTAACACAAAAACGCTCTTTTTTTATTTTATTTTTGTGATAAAGACGATCTTTTGATCCAGTGTTTTCAGTGGTTTAAAAAAAGAAAAATATCTTATTATTTGTTTGTACTTGTGTTTATTTTTTGAATCGAGGGTCGATTCGATCCATAACTTCAAAGTAACCAATAATAGCTTTTTTTGCTATAATAGTAGACCACCTCTTATTTTTGTAAACACTTTGCGTTATGATGATTTTGAATATGTGTTTCCTTTTTTATCTTCTTTTAACTTTGATAAACGGAGCAAGAAACCAATTGATTCAGATTTACTTTATTCTCATGTCTCTTTATTTACATGAATCATGGTAAAGACTATTATGATATGGATATAGCATTACCCTTAATAGATTACATACTATTATTAAACTGATCTTTGATACAAAGTGATTTTACCCTTATCATTATGAATATAAATAAAATGCTTACAATTAGGCTTGTCGAATAACTTGGATTAAGGTTTACAGACAACCAAATGCTACCTCAGTCGGATGAGAGTTCTTATCATGATAATAGTAAAGTGCATCCATCAATTATTATTATATACAAGCAAACGCTTCATTTTTTTCATTTATTTATTTATTTTACTTTGTTTTATTTTGTATACATAAAACCCTTAGAGCTAAGTATTCATACCAAGTTTGGCGTTCAGCTCCTCGACTTCCTTCATCAGCCTATAGTTTTCAGTAGACTGCTGCTGATGTGGCTCCTTTAACTTTGCAGTCAATTCCTTAATGGTATTGTGTAACTTTGCATTTTCATTTTCCAGCATAAGCACTTTTTCTTCAATCTCTTGCACATACACTTTCTTCTTTTTACGACATTCCTTTGCTGCCAGTCTATTTCGCCATAGCCTCTTTTGTCTCTTCTCATCTGATGACAGTATCCCCTTTTTTGTCGCTGTAGCTTCGCTGTTATTTACATTGTCTTCTTGTTTTTGGTCATCGCTTTCTGTTGCTTCTGTTTGCATTTCAATATCATTCATTCGGCTGTTATCAATTTGTTGTAAAGATGTTGTGGTGTTTTCTTTCATGTTAAGTATATTTTGAGTATTGCTTTGAATGCCGTTTTGCTGCTGCTGCTGCTGTTGCTGTAATTGTTGTAAAAGATCTGCAGATAAGCTTGATAAGTTAATAGAAGACACCATAACTGGATTAAGTGGGGTTCCTGCTGCTAAGTGCTGGCTGTAATCAGAGGAAGAAGCACCACCCTGTTGACTAAACAAATGCAACAGCGACTGTTGGTACATGGCTGAAGAATTGTCCTTTATAAAGTTTAAATCATCTTGACATAGTCCTTCTTGTTCACTTGTTCTCTTTTCTTCAGGTTTAAGCTTCTTTGCGATAGGTTGACTCTTTTCTTTTCTCTCTTCTTTAATCGTCATTAGGATTCCTCGTTTTGACCTTTTGTTACTTTATGCGGTGGCTGCCTTTTAAAAAAATAACGGGGATTTTATGTTTGAAAAACAAAGGCTGTAAAAAAAAGAAAAAGAAAAAAAAAAGGATAAAAAAAATATAACAGTGGCACATGCTCTTAGTGATCCACGTGTGTTTGCCTTATAAAGTGGTGAGTGCTACTCTACGCGCAATACCTTGATCGCCTTCTCTTAGCCTCTTGATACCCAATACTCTATTCATTCAATTCATTTTAAGCGGTAATAGAAAATACTATCAAGCATAAAAGCTGTATATATTCGTGTTGGTAAATAGAAGTACAAGGATACAAATAATCACGCATGACACAATAATAAAAACAGTTATAGAATTCATAATAGTTTGTATTCTAAGCACCATGCACGGCTTTATTATTAGCATTTACATCCATATTTTATTTGCCAGTGAAATGTAATACCATAATATTAATTAACTTTATGAGCACTATAGTACTACAAGGTGTTTAAGAAAGGAAAAGAAAGAGACCAGCCTTTATTAGTCAAACTGATAAAGAAATGTATTTTTTATGTATGTTTTCTGTTAAAAAAATTGCTTACCTCTTTATTTATGTATTTTGCTGACAACAAACATGCTTTTCTGTATGTGTAGATCCTATCAAGGGGCTAATCTACATTGAATAGCGATGCCCCATTAGAGTCGAGACACCACCATTAAATCCAGCAGTCACTGGACCTAGCGCCATTGACATGATATGGATCTAAGAAAAAAAAGCCCATGTATAACACTGCATATTTTATAATAACAACATAGAATAAATCCTCTTCTCCCTTCCAGTCCTCTCATTGATCATAAGTACCGAGTAGTAACAGTAGTATGGATCAAGAGATTTAAGATTATGTATTATTGGATAAGCGTTATCGATATTATTACCCAACCTTATTAATTTAGAGGATTATTAAATATATATTGATAGTACTCCTTTAAAAATAATAATAAAAAGTGTAACGCCTTCTAATACATCGTATTATCATTAGGAGTATACATAGCATGATAAATAACTACAAGATCTGTAAGCAATATACTTAATTTATGTGTTTTATAAAATACACTTTGCGTGTATTAAAACGCATTTACGTCCTTTTTTGCTTTGATCAGTAGCACTGTGTTTATTCATCACTCTACTAATATATTTATAAATCTATTTTCTCCCTCCTTCTCTTCCTCTTTAGATGAAAAGTACTGAGCTACAAGCTAACATCATCTCTAGTTTTTTGTATATTAATTTTGTAGCAAAGTCTCACTCTACTTTGAATTTGAAAAGGAATTTACTTGATAAATAAATTGTACAAACAATAATTCATGCACAAAAGTAATTTGACACTTCATTTTAGTACTCTAAAAAGTATAATGGGTACACTTGAATTTATGAAAAGTTTAAACTTTTATATCCTAACGGGTCGTTTTTTTTATGTGATATTTTACAATGTAGCTGTGAAGCACGTGGATGACAGGCTATCATTCGCAAATGATAACAAATCCTTTGTCGAGATCCACTGGCACATGAGATCGACATTTATAAATAATAATAAAGAAACAGTTTTGACTTTATTTTCGCTTCATTAGTAAACCGTTCTGGAAGATTTATGAAAGAATGTCATATGAGTGGATAGTACGTTCTTAACGAGATCGTCAGATAGTAATAGATAAAAAAAAATTTACAAGATACTCACTCTTCATAGATAAAAAAAGCGATATACAATACTTAAAGACCAGCCTGGAACGAGTTGCTTTCTTTTTTTATCCTGCTTCTTTACCCCATCCCTTTTTTATATATTTTAAAAAGGAATGATATATGTATAATAGCATTGTATATAAATAAACATATCAATTATAGTAATCAAGGGGAAAAGGATATAAAAAAATATGTTCTTTTGCAGATGGTTTGGTTAGATGCCAAAGAAGCCTTTGCATCGCCTGCATCATATCGTGAAATAGGGCTTTTTTCTTTCTTTTATTTTTAAAGTTTCTTATCCCTTCTCTATTTTATAATTGTATTTTTATCTTCTTTTTATTCTTACTTTTTTTATTTTCCCTTTCCCTTTTCTTTTTCTTTTTTCTTTTTGATAATCTAATAATAAATGGCCGATACTCAAAATTATAGGGTCAAAGGACATTTAGGTCCAGTGGATACTTTTTTCGATTCTCCATCAAAACCAGTAATTAAAATAGTTTCAGCACCAGCTCATGTGCCAACTTCGACTGTACCACACCACAGTCGTATTATCCAGCAACATACACCTTCTTTGAATCATAATAGAGTATTAGTGCACTCTACTATTGGATCTATTTCTTCATCGTTAGCAGTAGTACCATTTTCATCACCATCGCCAATAGCACAGCCTTCTTCCTTCTCCAATGCCTTTGAAACGCCCTTTCCAACATCTCTCCCAGGAGTAGTTTACACCGGAGATCAGCAAGCTAGAAAAGATCAAGATACAAATTTCAGGGAAGATTCGTCACAACAACAGCATCACAAAATGCAGCATCACATAAACTGGTTTTATCCTTTATTGGCTGTTTTGGGTGTACTTGCACTTTTAACCCTTGCGATTTATTTTTATGTTGAGAAAAAAAGAAGGAGAGCATCCATTGCACCACATCGACATATTAAGTGGAATCCGGATGAAAATAATAGCAGTATACCAAGATATCCAAGTTGGTCAAGCTATAGTGCAACTACAGTCATAGATAAATCTGTAAAGATAAACGCTCCTCCGCCTGCTTATACCTCAAAAGAAGAAAAGAGATTAACCAGTGATACTCTCGTCGAGCCTGCATCTGTAGCCATGCTCAAGACACAGTATTCTCCTCAACTTGCATTCAGCCCAAGTCTTGTTGCAGGTGAATTCCCCCAGCAGCAGCAAGAGTCGTTTCCTACAGAATTGCAACAGGCAAACAAATTAGGTATTTCCCCGTCAAATACACTGATTGATAATGCTAGTATCATTTCAGACAAGAACCAACAGCGACCTCGCATTGAAATATACGAACCTCAAGTTAATTTACCAGATGATGATGATACTCATCATCTCGCACTTACAGTTTCTTTATCAAATATTCATGAAAAAGAAAAAGAATAATTCTTATTTAGATTACAACAATGACATCTTTCTTGTAATACACACCTATCAACCCTTTTTTTTTTATAATGTAACACACTATAGCAGGCATACTTTTCTTTTTGTTTACTTTCTTTATGCCTCCTTATTTTTTATTTATTTATACATATAAAGTCCTCTCTTTAAAAAGGAAAACAACCAAAATAAAATAATAAAAAACAAAATAAAAATTATTAACACATTCATCTTTCTTTTTTGTCCTTTCATCGATAGTTACAATAGTAAAGAAGAACATAACAGCAAAGAAAAAAGCACGTTCAAATATGTAATCTTTTGCATTTTCTTACATGCAAATAAAAAAGAACCCCGCATTCAAACCTCTTGTAAAAAAAAGAGGGGGAAGGAAGGAAGCGGGTCATTACGAGAGTGTAGGGGAAAAAAAAAAGTCGAATGATGATATGTGTAAACCCATTTCAGTTTACAAATATGGAGTATTTTTTGTTACTGTTTGCATCAATATTTGTTACGCACTTCTACAAAGAAGATTCCTATTAGGTTCATCATTTTAGCTAAAAAAAATACTTAGGGTTATTAACGAAACAAAAGTGCCCTTTTTCTTGTTATAATGGAATAAGGAGAGAAAGAAGGCGAATAGAGAGTAGGGGAAATAAATCATATATAATGATGATGAAAACAAAATTGAAATAAAGGAAGTAAGAGTTACTCGCATTATCCCGGGAATGTTTAAACAATACAAAAAGAAAGTCTGGACACACGCAAGAAACGAAACTAAGAATAAGATAATTCGTTGTCTTATGACTTGTGATAATGGTTCACTCTCTTTTTTTTTTTTCTGTATCTTGATTTTAGTTTAAACTGTCTAAAATGTCCTCTTCTTTGTTGTTCTTTGGCTCTTGTTTAAAGAGTTTGGCTTTCGTTATTTAAAGCCAAATCTTCTTTTTTTCTTTTTTACAGAATTATAGTTTTGTTCATCGGAATTGTAATAAATTAAAAAAAAAATAGGTTTTGTAATTTAGATTACAATCTAAAAGAACTCTTTGGAAAGGCACTCACTCTGTTATTTTCTTTATAGAATAAACGAAAGATCACAAGTGATAGCCAATCAGGTTTTTTGGATGATTATTTTATGATCCAAAACAATGCATTGATTCCAACACTATGTTAACGTATTTCACTTTGTTCTTATGTGAAATTGAAGGTTCCGTACTTACTCATCCTTCCAATTTTGAACGGGCCCGATATTTAGTGGCGTGATGTTTTACATTAACTGAGTGCCTGAAAAATAAAATGCTGCTTTTTATCATTTTATATTTAAAAGATGAGGTGAGAATTATTAGCCAATCAAAAGCACTATTTTATTGAGATTTTCAAAAATAAAAACAATTGAATTTGAAAAGTGGCCTGTTTCTTCAATTGAATTCTATAAATTTATAACTTAATGTCTGTATTGTCTTTCCTTTCTTTCTCCTCTTCTTGAATTCATAAACACTTTTTTTTTATTGTTTCCATTGTTATATTATGTTTGAAGATTTATCAGATCTCGATTTTGGTACATATTTTAATGTCGTGTCAAATAAGCAACAAGACAATTGTAATGAAGATCGACTTAGTGACAGCTCAGATACAGCGCGTCCTCTAATAGATAGAAACAATAGTAATCTTTCAACAGAGAGCCAACAACAACAGTTCTATCGCTTTCCATCTACTTCTCCTATTGAGAGAAAGAATGATATAAATGCTCTTCTTGATTGGAACAGCAATACTTCACCTATCCATTCAACCCCTGATAGCTCTCCACTGTCTTCATCTTCTAATGATGATTATATATTCTCACCCCCTCTCAATAGCCCTCCATACGGGTTGTGTCGAGATTCAAAATCAGTTAATAACTTTATTGTCAACAACTCAACAAGACCAACCCCTTATTCATTAAATAACATCCTTTTGCATGGAAATATTCCTAGTATTGCCATCCCCACTACTCCGACCACAGCTGATTCTCATATCGTATTTACACAATCGGATCCTGTTTTTCCTCCGACTATGACTAGATTACCTTCGCTTGAGACTAATTTACCCAAATTAGGTCCCACCAGTGGAAGTATATCCGAAGGTAAACAAAAAGAGAAAAAAAAAGACATTTTTATTTATCAATTTCAATTTATATTTTAGATCGAGAAGAACTTGTTCATCCTTTAGACATTAGCAATACGCAAGAACACGAAACAAGAAACTGGCGTAAACCATTTGGCAATTACCTCCGTGGTGTTGAACCCGAAAGGCAATTGAAAAAAGTTGCTCATAATGCCATTGAACGTCGCTACCGTAACAACATCAATGATAGAATCAGCGAATTGAAGAATACGGTGCCTGCCCTCTATAAAGCGCGAATCAATGAAAAATCCAATGGTGCTGACTCTGATGATGATGATTCTGATGAAGTTATTGAAGGCGTTCAAGTCGCCAAGAAACTCAACAAGGCTACCATCTTGAAGAAAGCTACTGAATACATCTGTCATCTCAAAACAAACAACGAAAACGCAGTTCAAGAAAACATGATTCTGCAACAAATCATTGCACAGATGCCAGGTGGTCCTGAGGCCCTGCAACATTTTCGAGTTGAAAAAAACGAATTTGAAAAGTTTGAAACTCAAAGAATCGCTCGTGAACGTAGAGAAACACTTGAACAGGAGCGTTTAGAACGAAAGAAGATCTTGAGGGAAAGAGCCGCTCAGCGTGCCGCACTTGCTCAGCTGTTGCCTAAACAAGAAAGAAAGCCTTATCGTCGTCGTCAATCCAAGAAACACGACACCAAGAAGGCTAACAGTGACCAAAGCAAGATGTTTATGGTTGGTTTCATGTGCCTCGTCTTCTTTACTTCTGCTCCTAATGGAGGTCCTTCAAAGATGCATCATGATTACGACAGCTATGAGCATTCATTTCCTACCTCCTTGATTAATCAAACTTCGGATGTTCCTTCACGTTCCTTGACAGATTCTGCTCGTTTCATGTCATTGGATCTTTGGTGAGTACAAAAAAATATTCTTTTATATAAAAAATGTTTCAAAAAAAAAAGCAGAAACTAGAAACTTCGTTACATGTATACATCTTTTTCCTAACTCATCTTCTCTTTTTCTTCATAGGAACATTTTGCGCATTAGTGTGGGCATTTTTGGCTTAGTTTATTTATGCTTGGTACCACTTGTTGTTTATTGGCTTCGTCCACGTCCTGTGGCAAAGAGCAAGTCCATTAAAAAGTCCGAGAACCTTATTCATGCAGTGTATTCAATCATCCGAAACCTTTTTATTCTTTTGGTTCCACGACTTTTTGCAGCTGAATATGAAGAGAACTCCACCCTTGATTTAATAAAAGCAAATGAAACTCAACTTGTAAAAGGTAATTTTTTTTTCTCTAAAAAAAGGGGTTCACTTCCTTTTGTTTTTACTGAATGCTAAAAAAATATATAGTAGAAACTTCTAGTCGTGTTACCATGCTCCAAAACTGCACACAAATGCTTGTACAAATTTATAATTGCGATGACGAACTTGTCAAGGCTCGTGGCTACGTTGCAGCTGGCATCCAATTAAAATACACTCCACTCATCCGAAAAGCTCAAGAACTTGTTACCGGCGAAACAAATAGCCCTGAGGAACTTGTCACCTATTGTCAAGAGCTTGATCACCTCCAAACATCCTGGCTGTCCGTTTTAAATAATAATGACAAATATGTCGCGATCCCAAAATCCTCGAATCAATTATGTCAATGGCTTAATCTTGTTGGTGTAACATTACAAGGCGGCAGTGCCGGAAACAGTGGTCTTGCTGCCCTTCGTGAGCTTACAATCGAGGAGACGAAAGACTATCAGACAATGGTCCACCATATCCTTGAAGCACTAAATTCGCAAGACGAAGACCAAACTTTATTTTACCTTGACCAAGCATTCAAGTATAACGATTCTATCCCCAGCAACGTTGCCGAATCCAGTGTCTTGAAAATGGTTGTCTTGTGTATCTACTCAAAGGTGCTTGAAAGAAGACTCGATTTCAGTCACAATGCTGAATTGAAGGATCTTATTTTTTTAACATCCTCTAATGTAAACTTTATTATACCTGCACGTATTCAATTACTTTTATTGGAATAACTATCATATATATATATATCATATATTCTATCGATTGTATATAGAATAGAGTAATTTAATCGATTATACCAAACAAGAACAAAAAATATTTACATATTACTTTCAAATAAATCATCATTTTATGCCTTTAAGGCCTCTTTTTTTATATTCAATAGTATAATCCAAGGCTTCTTCTGATATTAATTTCAAGTTGCACCCCCAAAAAAATGAAAGCATCCACTCTCGATATGAAAAGAACAAAAGTATTCTTCTAGAATGATTTTTTGGACAATTTTTCTTTATTAAATGGATTCTAAAAATACATAGTTTCTTTGGGGCAAAAATTGTTTTTTTTTAAGTATCGATAAGGAGGAGAATATGTATCGAAATAACGAATGGATGCATCTTTATAATGAATGAATGAGTAGATAATTATCTCAGTAATTTCGAAAACAATATCCGCTAAAAACTATTATAAACGTATGTATGAGTCTGGGAGATGAAGACGCTACAAAACTAGGATAATTAACTCGGTAATACGGAAAGCCAAGCGTCAAATACGAACGTATCTTGTTTTCTAATTGCATGAACGCGGATTATTAGTTGTGTGAGGTGCCCTTTTTTATTTAAAAAAAATGGGCGGATCTCATTAAAATGCTTTTTAAAAACTCTAATACTCGCCCTTTCCTTCACAAAAGGAATAGGTTAATGTCTTGGAAATCGAATAGTAGATTGAATGTCAATGCTGTGCATATATTTATCAACCATCGATGTTCTTGTCGATGAGCGATTGGTCAGAAAAATATGAAACAAATGTATTTTTAAACATCTCTTTCCCTTTTTATCATGCCCCATTACGTTTGTGGCGAATTATGGAGAAAAAGGAAACGGTTGACTAAATTACTATTTTAAAAACAAATAAACAAAATGAAACACATTTTAATATTGGATTTTGCGTACATATAAATAACAGATTATTCTCGCTCTTTCTTTCATTTATTAATTTAAAATATACATATATAAAATAAAATGAGCTTTTTTGAAGGAAGTCGTCCCCAAGAAGATGGTGTCATTCGCTACGGGTAAAGTGTGCATTGAAGAGTATGGGTTCCTATTTTGAAATATTAAACACATGGATATATATTTAGTGACCAGGTTTCTCTTAAACACGTAAGCACCAACCGTTATGTTTCCTCTAGTGGTGGTGAAAACTATGACAGTGGATCCAACCAACAAAAGGTCTTTACCGTGGATGGTTCACCTGACGAACAAAGTACTTGGATTGTTCTTCCTCCACCTGTTTCCGAAGAAGAACCCGGTTATGAGGTTGGCTGGGATGACCAGGTTCGTCTTAAGCACGTTCCTTCTCGTGGAAATTTACACTCTCATGAACTTCAGAGTCCTGTTTCCGGTCAACAAGAAGTCAGTTGTTTTGGTAATGATGAATCTTCTGATGATAACGATGTTTGGGTCGTTGAAAGATTTAATGGAGATGAAGGCGATGATGTAAGTTCACCATTTTATAGGAAATCAAGGGAGAGGAGTCTTTTTTTTTTAAAATTCTAATACGCATTTAGTTCTGGCGTGTCGACCAACCCTTCGTTCTTCGTCACTTGGCTACACGTAAAGTTCTCCATTCCCATGAGATTGTCTTGGAAGATAATAGAAATGAGGTTACTAGCTTTGACGGATTGGATGATAATGACAAATGGGTTGTCAACTTTGATTAAATTATCTTTCCTTCATTCATCTTTCTATTTTTGGCATTGTATCCTTTCATAATAAAAACAAATAATTTTTCATGCATACAGTTACTTGGCATTTGAAAGAGTTTTGGTGTGATATATTATATAAAACCAAAATTATATGTGTAAATATAGAAATTTCATTGAAAACCAAAGTAGTTGCACTCGTTTGTATGGATAAATGCAAAACCTTAACAATGTGAATAAAGTATTAAAAATAAAATAACTTTTAATTATTAGTGATGCTCATTCTACAGATACAAATACAGTAGTCGCTGCATCAATCTATTTTCTTAATAAACAAGTGGAAAAATAAAGCCACTCTGGATAAAACAATCAACCCCCTTAATATTACTAACCACAGTTACCTCTTATGTATAACAAGTGTAAAACCAGTGTATAACAAGTGTATAACAATTATATAACAAGTGATGAAACATGTACATCGAAATAATTGACGACATTTTTATTTAATGATATATAAGCATCTCGTATAGATGTATGATAAACCTGTTTTTGATTCTTCCTTTTTAATGAAAAAAAAAGAGATTTTCCCTTTTCTTTCCATTATCTTATTTTATTTTTATACTGTCAATGACTACAACTACTTTGAGTAAAGAAAAGCTATTTGCCTATCTTATTGGTAAATATCATTGAATAAATAAATAGCGATGACTAATTAGCTTGCAGTTGATGACATTCATGTGGAGCAAGATGTGCTAAACAAAGCCCAGGACGATGATGGTTTACCTCTCTACAAAATTGGCCAAATCTATTACGAGATGGAAGATTATATTAAAGCCATTGACTGGTTTCGCTTGGGTGCTGCCAAAGATCATACAAATTCACAATCTAAAATCGCATATATGTACCACCATGGCAAAGGTTTATCTGTGGATTACAAACTAGCTATGGAATAGTACCTCAAGGCACATCATAATGGAAATGCTATAGCAGCAAATAATATTGGTTATTTGTATCAAAATGCTCTAGGTGTAACAAGGGATTATAAACTAGCTTTAAAATGGTTTCTCGAGGCAGCTAAAAAAGCAAATGCTTGTTCTCAACACAATGTTGGCGTATG
>VCJE01002457.1:8289-34102 GCA_024140265.1 Backusella liffmaniae | reverse complement strand
TTGTTTTTTTTTTTTTTTTAAAAAAAATAGTGTGACAAAAACAATATCGTTTTTCCTTCATCAAAACAAGTAGCTGGCATCAAGATAACGATCAACGGTATGCCAAGTGCTTCAACCTAAAGTGGGTATAGGTAACCCTGGCGAGAGTGTGGGAAATCATAGATGCGATTAGAAATGATAACGAGGAACTTTTCAAGGTATTTTTTTTGTTATGTTGTTTACGTTATGATACGCTTTTTTTATTTGAATCTTTAAAAACTATAAATTAAAGTTTTAAACTAAAGATGACCCTTCAAATCATAAATGTCCTAAAAAAAAAAAACTAAATAGCTGAATAAAGATGAAGAGAAAATGTGCTTGTGTATTAATATGCCTTTTTCTTAGCTAAGATGGGAGTGTTTCGGATTGAAACGAGGATCTCCCAAGGGGCAGAAGGGTCCAAAGACATTCGATTAGTAATGCAATCCCCAGGCTTAGAAAACCCAAAAGTTTATTGGCTAAAAACAGGAAAAAAAGGAAAATTATGCTTTGGGGTAAAAAGCAAACCAGGTAATATAAACCTTTTGGGAATTGCTGGTAAAAATATAAAATAATTAAAAAGTAATTATGAGCTGTTTCTTTTATTATCCAAATGAATATATCCATGGAGGCTAACACGTATTTAGATAAAGACCATGTCGGAATATATTTTACTGGCGAACCAATTGGTAGACTTTAACTCAACTTCAATTTGTCGCCATTTAAACAACTGATACTTTTTTTTGCATCAAGTCTTCTAATTGAAGATATGACAAGTTGATGCATACGAGGGACCAATAGTAAAGAATGAAAAACAAAATAGAAGAAATAGAGCATTACTGTTATATATACTATTGTACAAGGAGGTAGCATCGATGCTTATCACTCTACATTGTTTGATTCGTCCCTGTTTACCGGATAAAAAATCAAATTCCTCTGAACTATCTTCTTTTGGAAGGTTGTCTTTATTACCTTTGTTCTTTTACGTAACTTTTTCCACAAACTTCATTACTTTTACCAGTTTTTTTTTTTTAAACTTTAAGCTATTCTTAATAACTTAATTTAAAACCAAAAATGAAGGGTAAGCTGGCTACTCAAATGTGATGACATTGCGCCAAAAAATCAATATTGGAACCTTTATAAAAAGCAATATTGGAAATACAGCCATAATTATTCAACAAAAAAAAATGTGGGGTTAATAATACCAGTGAAAAGGAGAGAGAGAGAATAGCTACAAATATTACATAATCAAACAATGCATTCTCTTTTGTGTTCCCATTATGTACTAAATCTAAAATTTTTGCTGATAGTATTTTCTACTTTTCATTATATCATTCTTGGCATATTTTGAGGTCTAATTCAATATTATTTTTGACACACATTCTTAATTACATGTGGATTTATTGTTGACATTTCATTTTTATTTATATTTCATGTCGATCACAGGTTTGTGTAACTTTAAATTATTTGGATTGAATCATAACATCAGAAATATTTTTACAATTGAACCATATCATGAAGCAGACCTTTTACCAGATTGATTGGCATCGATATGGCCGTCCCAGGAAGCACCTGTTATATTAATATCAGGCTTCTTTTGTGTCTCCCAATCATTAGCTGCAGGTTTCCAAGCTGCACCATCATGTTTATGAGAATTCCAGCCAACTTTCTTGGGTCTTCTTCTGTTTTTGGTTGTCCCAAATTTCTGGAATTGTGGATTTCTGTTGTCATAGTTGTTATTATTCATATTTGGAAGAGGTCTATTAAACTCTCTGCTATTACGCCTGTTGTTATTATTATATCCAAAATTATTATTGGTGTGATTAAACTGATCTCTGAATCTGGGAAATCCCCCTCGTTGTGGGGTAAATGAGTGTGGTCTTGGGGGCGCTGGTTGCTCCACCGGTGGTAGCGAGCTGTGTAAGTCATCCATTGCAAATACCCCAGTGTCATCATGGGATTGGCGAGGATGGTTATAAGATGCCCTTCTCTGGCGAGGTGCACGATGCTGTTGATGCTGATAATGATGATAGTATGAGGGCGAGTCTTCTCTATTAGGAAATTGTACATTGTTATTGTTAAAGACTATGGGATTAGTCTGATGCTGTTCCTTTCTTGAATGAGGATGAGGATGATGATGGTCAAATCGGTTACTATTGGTGGTATTAGAGTTTCTCTCAATAGCTTCAGGCACTTGATCAGCACCATTCACGGATGCTGGTTTCACCAGATCTGAGTATTCTCCCCCACTAAGGGAACCTCTTAAAAATCGTCTTAAACGATCATAATTTGGTTCATCCATAAACTTGAGAGATCTTGAATATTCAATAAATTCAAGCAAGCCTCTGGGCAAACCTGCACAGAGATCATCAACCAATGTTTCTTCTTTTATCTGGCGCATTTTATCCCAACCAATACGTGAGCTTTTAGCTTGAATGCCCGTCCACGGTAATGAGCCATTAAATACCAAATCCAACAAGAGATAGCCCAAGCTTTCGATATCGTCCCGGCGTGCATGTGGTTTCCCACGATGGACATTTAACGATGCGTAACGTGCGGTGCCCGTTTTGTTTTTAATCACTTTCTTCGATTCTGGATATGGTTTGTTCGTATTTGGGTTTCGCCACCAAGAGACCAGTCCAAAATCAACAACAGACAATTTGGACAGAGACTCGGAAAAGCCCCATTTTGCAAATACGTCTTGACAGGATGGCTGTTGATACTTGATGTGTGGCATTCCTCTCTCGTCTAATACTTCCATCATTTCTGGCTCAATTAAGTGACAGTTTGCTGGGAATAAAAAATTATCTGGTTTGACATCTCTATACACGAGACCTTGTTTATGAACATGTTCCAGAATCGAGACCTATCGTTGTAAAGACAAGCTGTTAAGATGCTTGTGTATCCTGCATTCATTGACAATATATTACCATCTGGCATCCCAACTCAATAGCAATATCAGTAGACATGGTTGTAACAGACTCTCTCAGTTGGTTTAAATTGGGTCCAAGAAGATCGATAACAAGACAATCAAATTCCTCATGTTGTCCATGCCAATGACATTGAGGGATTCCAGCTGTTTTATATATAATGTTGCTTAGCAACAGACTCTTTTAATATAAAAGTAAATAAACTTACGACCACCAGCTAATACGTCGTATACTACACTTTCATGCTTTAACTGAGGGTGTGGAATGTCTAATGGCTCTCTTTTAATTGCGTAATGTCTTCCAGTGTCTATATCTTCACCTGAGTGTATATATGGTTATTATTATGTGTAATAAACAAGAAGAATGCAATTATATCTATAGTTACCTTCAAACACCTCACCAAAAGATCCTTCTCCAATTCTACCAAGCACAACCCATTGCTCGCCTATAATGACATCCTTGCTATTTGCACTCAAGTCAGTGCGAATGCTATCGAATGAGGCGTTCTCAATGCCCAATGTATTGACGGTAGAAAAGGGTGAATTCAAGTAGTTCGTGTCAACAGACCGAGACATAAAAATATGCTTTTGGTTTGGTTGTCTGAAGTGATACGAACTTGTCATTTATTGTTTATGATTTAAACTTTCAAAGTGTATTGCCATTCAACTAAAAATAAAAATAACTGGGAGAAAAAAAAAAGGCAGAAAGAGAACAAAATCAATTTTACACACACACATAAAATTATTGGCACGTGTTGTCAGTCACTTTTGTTGCCTCCTTAACAAAAGCCGTTGTTATTTTCACATCTATTTTTTATTTACACCCCTTATTAATACCCTTCTTCTTTCTGTTCTTCATAATAACAATAATATACCTAGATGCTTCATTTGCAAGAATCATTCAGTCCAGCTATGCTAATATCCCCAGTTATCGTATCACCCATCTCTGTGCAACCTCAAGTCAGTGCATCATCAAGATCAGATAAGGTTGTTGAACAACTGAATAGTAGGCTAACTTCTATTGAAAACGAAATCGCTTTTGCTAAGCTAGAGGTACCATTATACTACTACTGCTATAATTATAAATATAGCTGTACTTATAATACCTATTATTATTATTAGATTGACACTAATAAGAGAAACAAGCTGCAATACGAACAGGATATACTCGATAATACAAACTCCAATAATACCCTTCGGGTTAAAATCAAAAACATCATGGAAGTATTGGAGAATAAGCAAAAGGTACTCGAGGAAACAAAGAGAGAATCAACTCAACTAGAAAACAAAGTCAAACAGTTAAAAGACGAAGCATTGGCATCCCGAAAGCAACTTGATGATCTTAGAAGGAGAGAACAAGTGCTAGAGCACGATCGAGATTTAGCGGTGAAAGAGAAGAATCAAATCCAATACAAGAAAAATAGTCTACAAGGTAACATTACTCAGCTTCAAATGAGATGTGACAGTGAAATGAATGTGTTACAAAGTGAGCTTAATCACATCATCTACCAAACAAAAGGAATCATCGATAAGAATGAAACTCTGGTCGACAATATTACAAACAAGATAAAACAACGCCAGGAGCATGTACAATCGATTTATTTAATAAAAAGACAAGTAAGACTAAACACAGAGTCCTTTGTTCAAGGAATTAGGTCAGATTTCCAATCTCTACAGACGGAGATGAATAGTAAATCAGTAACACACTGTACGACCCATACAGTCATTCAGTGTAAAACAGAAGTTAATAGTTTAATAACGAGAATAAAAACTATTGCTGCAGAGATGACTGAATCCACTTGAGCAGTAGAAACATAAAATAAAAATATCTTTTTTAACCCCCCTCTCACTGCTATCGAAATACCTTACCCCTTTCATCATAGCTCCCCTTTTTATTTTTTATAAATATATTTCTATTCATAACAAATTACTTTATTTTCTTCGCCACTCGTAAAGAATAGAATATAAATAATAATAAAAAAGAGGGAGTCTCCCCTTTTCAAAAAAAAAGAGTCCTTTTTATTTGAAACTTGTCTATAATTAAGTTATCACAGTGGGAATAAAAGAGATCCAATGACTTTGTAACAGCATCAGATATGTTCGGGTGGGATGACGGATCAAGTGCACCTAATTTTAATCAGATTAAATGGTTGTTCTGATCAATTGTGAAACAAACACCATAATCTGATCCTCAAAAAAAAAAACAGATTCCACTTTATTTGCGGAACTTTAATTATTTTTTTTCTTTAATGTTTTTATTTGATTTTACATTTATTTGTTTCTTTACTTAAACGTTATTTTATATTTATATTTTGTTTATAATTCTTTAATCTTTATATACACATTTAATACACCCTTATTTTAATGAGCGACAGTACACAACCAACACTATCATGGCTAAATGTTGGTGAAGCATCAACGTTTTTATTTATAGCAGGTACTTTATTATAGAAGAAGGGTACAATCAGATAAAGTAGTAACGCTATTTCTTTAAAAAAAAAAGCTGTTATCAGTTTGTCACTCGGAACAAAACTAGAGCTTTCATTAATCATATCAGGCATTCGATGTGTTCTTCAACTGTCTCTAATGGTATGAAAAACAATGTGCTTTACGCTCTCTTCTCCGCCAGAGTTTTTATTTTACCAAAAATTCGTTTTTTTTTCTTTTTAGGGGATGGTATTAGATGATGTACTTAAAAGCAATCAACCTGGTGTTGTAATTCTTATGTCAGGTAGTAACATTTTTAAAAGAGATAGAGAGGGATAAAGGATTAATCAAAATATGTATACATCAGTGGTTTTCGTTTTATTGGGCTCCTACGAAACTGTATTTAATAGAACCAAAAAAACAATTCAGGGCATGGTATGTACATGTGAACATCTCGCATGTGATATCTCTATAAAGCTAATAATAATCGAAAACCAGTTTTTACGCATGTTCTTTATTTTGCTGATCAGTAATCTTTTGATAAGTTTCATCGGCACAGCTTATGTTTTAAAAGAAGAGCCTTTTTGGTCACCTCCTACATTCATACCTGTCGTAGGAATGCTATTAGGAAATTCAATGAGTAGTGTTGCTATGGCTACTGAAAGATGTTTAGATCAGTTTAGGTACTTTTTTTAAAAAAAAGAAATACAGAGGGAGATAATTTACCAACTAAAATCGAATTTCTGCACGATCTTCTTGTGTAACTCATTAGCACCCATGCACCAATGCTCGAGACTAGATTATCTTATGGTGCATCAAGATACGAGGCAACAAAACCACTAGCGGTTGACGCAATCAGAATATCTTTATTGCCCGTCATTACACAACTAAGTGTGATGGGTATGATCAATATCCCAGGAATGATGACTGGCCAGATCATGGCAGGAACACCCATCTTCCAAGCTGTAATTTATCAGCAATGCATCATGTTTATGGTTGCTGCAAGTAGTGTTTTGGGTGTCATCATGGCGGTTGTTGTAAGTTGTCATTTTTTTTTAACTATCTTAGTATGAAATTTAAATTAATTTTCTTTTAAACGTTTTTCCTTTAGTCGTGTTTAGCAGCTCTAATTGATAAAGAGCAGACGATGCGCCCAGATAGAGTCTTGGATAATAAATCTGTATATCGCCATTTTACAGCAAAAAAATTAAAAGAAAAATGGAACAGATTAAAGTCTACAGTTTGCTTTTCAAAGCCTAAAGGAAGAAAAATAGAGTCAACTGGATTGAACAATAATATACCCCATGAAGTTGTGGTTTAATATTAAAATAAAAAGTTTTGTACATCATATAATTTCCATAATAATACCAAAGGTGAATTTACAAATAATAAAATCCTGAAAAAAAATCTTGATCGTCAATTATCGCATATAAACAAACACAAATAGGCTGTAGTTTTAAAGTCCATATTTGAATTTTTACCAGCATTTACTCTATGACTTGCACTTGGAGGAATGTAAAGCCAAAGTCATTATCACCACAAAGAAAACCCAAACAAAAGGACCGGTCATGTCACAGAATATTTTCCGTACCTCTTTTCCCATTTTCTCATGTTGATGCGTTCACTTTTTTTATTACTGCTGGTATATAGTAGTGGTATTATAAAGGATGTGTATACTCTTCCTGCCAATACTGCTATTAAACGCACTACCCCTGAAAATATCCAATTAGTAAACCATGTCCAGCTACTAAACGCCGATAATACTACTAGCAGTCAGGAAGAATCAACTTTACCCACTGATGATTACGATACCAAAGCTTTTCAACCACACTTTATTAATATAAAGGAACCTTCAATCATGATAGTTACAAATAAACGTCCTAGTAAATATATATAGTTTAATATAAGGGGTTAATAAAGCTAATATTTAAATTTATAGGCGAAATACGTCTGGATATTTTTAGAGACAGTGAAAAAATGAAAGAATTAGACGCCGGTTCTCCATTTTCAGATAATCAGAAAATATCATCAAAAAATACAGCGATGGTTGATCTTTCGGAAGGAACGCATATAATCCAGCTTATAGCTAAGAGCATAGTAAATGATCTTAATATACATAATCTTACCGAAACTGATGTCGCCGGTATGAGTTATATCAAGGCCTCTCAATTTCCAAGAGCAAGTCCTCTTGTCAAACGAGGCTACTACGATGGCGATGACTGCGATGAAGATGGTGAATATTATGAAAAAGAAGGATACGGCAGCAATGACCTATTGAATAATTGGGTTAACGACCATATGGAACATCATAAAGACAAGTATACCGAGACAACAACAACGTTTGAAAAGCATTTTAGAGCTCAAGTAGATGTGAATACCGAAACAGAAACCACGTTATATACCTTAAAGAACATAGCAGTTACCGAAGAATTTTTGACAACTGAGGTGCTCGAAACAGCTACATTGACGAAAACAAATATTAATACCAATGATGTAACGGATATAACAACATCAATATTAAGAGTGACATCATTAAATTTGGAGATAGAACTTGATCCAACTACAACTACAAGAGTGACAACAGCAGTTCATACAGAGATTTATGTGTCAGCCAAGACAGAAACAGAGACAGTCTCTTATGATGAAGAAGTTACTGTAATTGAAATAGAACCAACCACTTTAACAACTTTTGTGGGGAATGACATTGACGAATGCGAGTTCGATCAAAATACCATACTTGAAACAAATACCTCTACAAATATTAAATCTATCCAAACATATATAGTTTCAACTCTTTCAGGTGTCACTACAAGTCAACCAACTGTGACAAATACTGATTACGATTCGACTACTACCGCAACTAATGATTTGGCAGCTACCGAAATATTGCAAGTTGGAAGTACGACAACAATAGCAACTGAAGAGGTGACTGATGTGACCTATTCGACAATCGCCACAGCCACTTCTACCGAGACTGTATTATCAACTGTTACTTTCACTTCTGAAGATGCAGATACCACTGTGTTAGTAACATCAGTAGAAACTCTTTATTTTACCACTACCCTTAAGCCAGCCATAGATACTGTTCCGACTCCATCACCGAATTCAACCCAAACCTCTATGTTGACTAAAACTCTGACAGATGAGTATTACACTACAACAAACATACTGAGGTTGGAAGAAGTATACACCAATTTAGTTTTGGAAACATTAAAAGTAACTGAAGTACAGACTTTTACAACTACATTCATTCCTTCACCTTGGACAGAGTTTGATATCACTACATCGGTAGAAACAGGTGCTCTATCAACCTGTTATATTTCCACAGATACTCTCACTTCCACAAGTACGAGAACTGGTATTGAAACAGTGAGCACCACTGATAGTCAAAAGACTGATACTTCTACTGAGGGTTTGACTACTTCCACAGAAATCTCCGTTAGTACATCCACTTTGAAATCTACTTCAACTGAGTTTTCTACATCCAAAATACTGGGTCCAGATGCTTTCAATTATTTGCAAGTCATAGATACATTGGTTGTACCTGCAAGTGAAAAAATAGATTTCACAGCTAATGAAACAACAACTGAAAAATATACAGAGGGATATGATATAAAGACTGTTATCTCAACTGAAATTGATTTCATTGCTTGTGAATATACAACAGCATATACAACGCCAAGCCCTACAATTACAGAAGTAATTGAAGAAACCGTTCCTGTCACACTTTTACAAGAGGGTACTACCACGAATACCATTTCGAGGACTGAAGTAGTTAGTTCACAAATTACAGAAACAACTACTATACCTACTGCAACTTCTACCATCACACATATTTCCAGAACAGTACAAACTACCTATGATACCATATATACAGAATTACAAGTTAATGAAGAAACTGAGACGGTGGGGGATTCTACTACAACGGCTACAGAACGGAGTACTTCTACAGAAATCTCCATTAAAACGGACTATGGATGTCATGTTCCAAGTACAAAGACATCAACTACCACCATCGTTTCAGTAGGTTCCACGATAATATCAAAGATAACTAGCACAGAAAGCGGTCCTACTGATTTCATTACTGAAACTACTACAGGATCTCTTACTACAGAGTTAGTGCCGACAACCATTACAACTGTAGTATCAGGGTCTACCATTGGCACAACGACAGCAGCTCAACGTATCGAATTACATTTGGAAACGTCAACAACAGTTGATGTCAGCATAAAAGATAGAACCAGCATCACTACAGAATTCCAGACTCAAACCGGAGAGGTAAATACACTGACAGAGACAACTTTGGAGACAGCTCCAGCAGATATTGCTACTGTGACTAGTACGTCTTCCTCAACTGATTTTCATACAGCCACCTGGTCTCGAGTCATTATTACAACAACAGAATTGGTGACAGAACCTGATATCACGTCAATACAACTTGTTACAACATCAACAACAACTACAGATGTAACCACAAACGCAGGAACTACAGAAACTATACCAGGCGATTCCACTGTTCCCGCAACAACCGAAACCATAATAGAACTAACTACGGTTCCTGGTCTTGAAAACAAGGTACTTGTTCCTGTTACCAGAATTGAAGCTCCATTAAGAGCCTTTGTTACAGCTCTTACCACAACGGAAATACTTATAAATACCGCCCTAGAAACGTTGACGGTATCGTCAACTCTGGCCGGAGGTACAGTGACTTCTACAATGTCTACAACGTCCACAACTGAGGTTACAACAGTCACTGGACAAACAGAAACAGTAACAGATATTATCACTAAGACTCTATCTGGAAACATTGAAACAATAGTGGTAATCACCGACGAGTATGGCCGTACAATAAGTGAATATGCTACTGTTTCCTCTACTGTTCCAGGATCTTCAACCACCACTACTACAACCGACGTTACATCAGCCACCACAGGCTCTACAACCACCACAACTTCGACCAGCTTCACTGGTCCTACAATGACCGCAACGAGCACGCACTTTTCTACACAAGTTTCAACAACCCTGGATGGCTACACTTTGATTGAAACCACAGAATATCCGTACACTACTACAGCTACAACAACTCCGTTTGAAACCAGTACAACCACATTTACAACCGATGTGGAGATGGATATATCCACCAAGACTGTCACCTCCATTTCCACCTATTTGACGACTACCACGTTTGGCGTGAAATCGAAAGTCACTGATTATGCGACTGTGACTACCCTTGTTACCATTGGTGTAACAGATTTTAGTGCAGTCATTGTAACTGCTGGTGGAAGTACTATTACTTCAACTAACACTATGGTCGTCACTTTACTAAGCACTCCAGCTGCATAAGAATGAGATGCTCTTAATTTATTAATAAGATGTACAAATAAAAATATTTCACTATTTAATTAAAATCTTTTTTGTTTGATCACTCGTCTTATTGTGGTGGGCTAGTGATCCTTATTAACGTACTCTTTCAAAAAGATCACTTTAAAACCAATATGCTTTCGTATGACGATTTTATAATTTTATTTATCACGTATCAGCAGTAGATAGGTATTTTTTTTTCAGTTTGTAATTTTACTCACAAGTAACATTTTGTGGAATATACCGGGAATGTCAGAAAGAATTAATATGCTATCTATAAAAATGGGTCCCCTATCGAAAAAAATAAAAAAGGGGAAAAATTCACCATTGTGTGGCATCTGTGCATCATAATTAAAAATTCATGCGCCATTTTTTTTTTATTTTTTTTTTTTAATAAAAAAAAAGCCAAGTTTTTTCTAAACAAGTTTGAATTGAGTAGATATCTCAATCAGAACGGTATTTGGCTAACTACATTTTCTTCAAAAAGATTTCATTCCTAGACATGAAATACAACGGAAGAGATATTAGCAATACTAAAAAGATATGAGAAGTACTAAGATCACATTGGGATTGGTGAAACAAACATTTGCTTTTCATGCAATCAAATTCTATTTTTATGACGAAGATGATATGAAATTTTCCATAAACACATCTTTGCGATGGACAACAGCCAGAGTTTGTAAATCTCTACCAGTTATGAATATTGGCTTTCACAGTTATTATTTTTTCTTTTTCTTTTATAAAGAAAAATGGAACGGTCCGAGAAAACTTCTTCGTGTGAATGTTTTCTGCCATTGTGATAGCACTATTTCACCGAGCAATCGGCAAGGTTTGTGAATTAATAATTCTGTATAGGTGATAAGGTATTTTTTTCTCTTTCTGGATAAATACTCGTATTTAAATCGCCGATATGTAACCATAATGGTCTTAGATCTTTATTGGTGGAGTCAAAGACAAGCTGTGTACAGAATAGCCCTTTAAGAAAAAAATAAACTAAAAGATATAAAATTTAAAGTTCTCAAGAAAGCTGGATCAATTAGACCCTTTCTTTTCTCTATTTTTTTTTCAAGATCGAGCAGGGCAAACACTTTATACATATATAAAAAAAAATGTCAGGTCCTATAGCTTTACCTGTCTCTAATAATGAGAGATCTGGACTTCAATCAATGCGTGATTGGTTCAACAAAAAAAAGGGTAAAGATAACACCGAGGAAACACCTTTACTAGGAGGAAGCACTTCTCGAAAATCCACCCGAAAGGTGATTACCATTGCTGTAGCTTCTGTCGTTGCCCTTGGTGCTTTGGGTACTGCTGGTTATTTTATACATAATTGCCATGATGGCCATAAAGGTAGAATACTTGCATGTACACTTTTTTTTTAAAAGAAAACATGTATATATTTGATGCTAATTCATTTTGCTTTTACTTTCAAAAAAGGCTATTCACCAACATACCCACCTCTCACTGAAACCGAAAAGTTAATGCTTGAATTACCGTCAAATGATAATATCAGAGGCTACCTAAAGACATATACCTCTGAAGCCCATTTGGCTGGAACAGAGTCCGATAAACGACAGGCAGAATGGACTCGAGATCAATTCCAGAGCTTTGGTTTGAACTCCACCATTGAAACCTACTGGCCAATGCTAAATTATCCCATTTCGCATCGTTTTGGAATTGTAACCGGACCTGATGAATTGAGATATGAAGCAAAATTAACCGAAGACGTGGTAGATGAAGATGAGACAAGCAAAAACCCAGATAATGTCCCACTTTTCCATGGATATTCCAAAAATGGAACAGTGACTGGTCGCGTCGTCTATGCTAATTATGGCCGTGTTGAAGATTTCCAGTTCCTTAAAGACAGTGGTATTGAGTTGAATGGTACCATCGCCCTTGTTCGCTATGGTGGTTCGTTCCGTGGACTCAAGGTGAGGGCTGCTGAGACGTTTGGTTGTGTCGGTGCTTTAATTTACTCTGATCCTATTGACGATGGACCTCTTAATAAAGAAGGCTTCCCACACACTAATCCTGCTAAAGCTTACCCCGAAGGGCCATGGCGTTCAAAGAGCTCTGCCCAAAGAGGCTCCGTACAGTATCTCTCTCTTCTTACTGGTGATCCTCTTACACCTGGGTATGCCGCTACAGAAGATGCCGTTCGCATTGATCCTGAAGACTCGCCTGGTTTGACTAAGATCCCTTCTTTACCTTTGTCTTACGAAGACGCTCTTCCTATTTTGAAGGCCACACAAGGACATGGTGTACATGGTGGTGAAGACTGGAGTGGTGGTTTGGAAGGTGTTGGTTACTTTAGTGGACCTACTGAAGGAGAAGCTATTTTGACAAACCATATTGAGAACAAAATAACCCCTATCTGGAACGTCATTACTCGTATTGAAGGAACTGAAGAGTCTGATAAAGCTATCGTTTTGGGTAACCACAGAGATGCATGGGTACGTAGAATAATTGTCTATACATGCTTAAATAACACTTCCTCCTAACTAAGCTTAAACTTTTGAATTTTATAATAATTTAGGTATATGGTGCTGTTGATCCATCTTCAGGTTCTGCAGCTATGGTAAAAATGAATTTGTTACGCAAGTAAATGTGTCAGAAATCCTAACCTTCATCTTTTGATAGATGGAACTTGCACGTGTTTTCGGTGAGCTTTTGGAAACTGGTTGGCGTCCTCGCCGTACTATTATTTTGGCCTCCTGGGATGCTGAAGAATATGGGCTTGTTGGATCCACTGAGTGGGTTGAGGACCATAAAGAATGGTTAGATAAAGAGGGAGCTGTTTATATCAATGTCGATACTGCAGTTTCTGGACCTCATTTCTCCGCCGCTGCATCTCCTTCTCTTAACCGTGTTATCTATGATGTCACAAGCAGAGTCTCCGATCCCAAGACAGGAAAGACCATCTATGAAACTTGGGGAGCTTTCACCAATGCAACTGAACAGCCATCTGAATTACCCATTGTTGGCAAGTTGGGATCAGGCTCTGACTTTGTCGCCTTTTTGGATTTTGTAGGTATTTCTAGTGTCAATCTTGCATTTGGCGGTGATTATGGTGTATATCACAGTAATTATGATAGTTTCCACTGGATGGAAAAGTTTGGTGATCCCGATTTCACTTATCACCAAACACTTGTTAAAATTTGGGGCTTGCTCACTCTTCGCCTCGCAGATGATCTTATTTTACCATTGTACCCTGGAGATTATGCAAACGAGCTCTCAAACTATGTACAAATTCTTTCTGATTACTCTGATCGTAAATTCCCCCAGTTGGCGCAAGCTGTAAATGAACTACAGATTACTGCAAACAAGTTTGAAAATCGAAGACAGCGTCTCGAAAGTCACTTGGCCGAATATAGCAAAAAAGATGAAATTCCTTCTAAACTACAGGAACGTCTTGCAGCTGCAAACAAGCGTTTAACTTATTTCGAACGTGGTTTAATCGATCCAGAAGGAATTCAGGGACGTGAATGGTTTAAACATGTTGTATACGCCCCAGGATTATACACCGGGTATTCATCTCAGGTATTCCCTGCCATTGCCGACGGTGTCGATGCTGGTGATGTTAAGCAAGCTAACCATGCTGAAGAACGCGCTGCTTTAAGTATCAACCATGCTCGTGAATGGTTGAAGAAGCATTAAAGTTAACTTCATTACGTAATGTTTTTTTATTATTATCATTTTTTCTTCCCATATTAATAAAGTCAAAAACATATACACACGCGTTAGATTTGTTGTCATTTTATAAAATTATCGAAATCACACGCATATACAAAAATAAACTTTGTCAGGTTTATTAGAAGTACAGAAAAAAAAAGATACAAAAAATAAGAGTAGAATTAAATTAGGGCAAAGAGAAAGTACATAATTAATAATTAATGCTTGTATCGTCGAAGAGTAGATGGTTCGGCGTAGGTATTTGGTAAATGTTGACTGGCATTTTGAGTCAACTGTAGTGAGAAGACAACTCGATATAATTCATTCAATGGATCTGCCATGGTAACAAATATAAGTGCTAGTTCTGTTTTGTTGCCATTATTGAGACACTTTATATTTTTCCCTCGTATAATTTGTTCAATCCCACCCTATTTATTTTGTAATTTAATGAATCGATCCCAATGTTTTGTATAAATTTCTTACCGATATCACGTTGCGGATTTCAATAAAAGATGAGTCAAATGCCATGACATATGGATAGGAGAATGCATACGCTTCAGGGGATCCTTCCCATTCTATTAAAAAATTAGGAAATAAACGGTTTCCTTTGCTATCTATGTAAAACGCATATTCTAAGAAAGAAAAAGACAAGTAATCAATAAGAAAATGTTTATACGATAGAAATTAAAAAAGACGTACCATCATAGCACACAAAATAATGGTTGCGAGGTGTCCTAAATATTGATATACGTTTTATCGGTTGACGTAAGTTTAACCCGTGATCTTCTTTTTCTCTTTCTAGTATGAATCCCAAATTTCTATCGGATGGGTTAAGTAGCTCTTCAAAAGTTAAAAGTGAAAGTGTTAGTAGGTACTTCTACTTCAAGTGATATATATATCTATAGCTTACGTTGCGGCTTGTCTGTTCTCATATCTACCATAATAATACCTATAGCAGTTGTGATCAACATCATTGAAGGTGATAACTCCACTCTATAAGCTTCTGAAGGAACATAACAGTCTTTGATTTTTCTCAAATTGGGATGCTCCGATGACTGAGATCGACCCGTTGTAACGATTAAACGGTCTAGTAACCCAGAATTTCTCTTTCCATTTCCTTGTTGCTGATAACCATCAGTTTTTTTAACTGGTTCAAAGGCTGATATGGTCGATTTTAAAGTAGATACACGGGGTATACAAACCATGGTACGTTGCATACATTGTCCAACACAAAAAAATGGTACATGGGTCTGTATTTTGTATCCCAATGGCTGATTTTCGGGCTTTCCATTAACTACATCGAGAGGATACTCCCATAAAACTCTTTCAGCAAGTACGAGTAGTGTCTGTGTTGACTCAATAACCTGCACTTGCGTGACATGGCTAATTGATAGCACTTTGTGAGGTTTTTTTTTCTTGCCGATTTTATTGTTGTGATGACCAACGTAAACTCCATCGTTCGCTGCAAAGAGGTACTGATTACCTCCATCTTTTCAGAGAAAAAAAAAGAAAGTAAATATATATTCTTCCATTTGAAAGTAAATAAAAGAGTAGGTTTTTTTTTTCTTTTTGTTGAACTTACTAAATGTAATAAAATGATTTATCTTAATGGCATCGTAAAAGCTATGTTCGTCTATAATTTGTGCCATTTCAAAAATGAGGCGTCGTTTATCTTTTTCTTCTTGTTGACGTCGAATTTTCTCAATCCAAGGCTTTCTGATAGCAAGAGAAGTTGCGAATAAAGTAAATTGAGTTGATCCGTTACGGCCTCCAATAAAGCGAAAAGATATTGGAAAATAATTCGATTTGCTATTACTCAGCGCTAATGAAGAATTGGTTTGAGGTCCAACATCTGTGGCTGCTCTTGCATACATCCCATTACCCACCATTATGGTCGCAGCTGTGTTAGTCGTAGATAGATAAGGCATCAATGTACTTGATCTTTTACTGTTCACAAGTGTATCTGGTAGATATACTGATAATAGCTCAACTGGTATTGGCTAAAATTCAATTTTATTGTTATTTTTGGTTTGATCATAATCGCCATTTTTAATTTAATTTATCGCACATCTTTATACTGATATAAGTATATCAGACAATAAAGAAAGAAAAAAAGGCTATGGGAAAATACTAATCTAAACTTTCAACTTTACCTTTTTCTGCACTACATACCGTTCTGTACCATTTAGTATTTTAATTTTTACTACGACAAGGTAATGATCAAATAAAATAACTTGATATTCAGGTGAGTCGACCTGAGATGTTCTTTTTAAGAGACCTTGTTTAATAATAGATCGCTTTCGGTTTAACAAATCCAAGTTCTAATAAAAAGTTTGATAGTAGATTTACAATGAGGATCCAGACCACATAGAAATCGAAAAAATATATTGTCACACTTTACCACTTCATCTGACTTATGTTTGAAAGATAAATTATAGCTGATACGTTCTAGATCAAATCGATTTTTGGCTCGGCCAGTCTCTGCATTAACACGAGACAGAAACTGTTTAATGATGCTAACAGCTTTAGGTAAATATTCTTGATCTGGGTGATTAAGAGGCGTATGCTTTAATATTTCATTGAACAAAAGTGTATATCGACCTAAACGAGTTGTCGGCTTTGTAAGATATCCATTTAACTCAAGCTTTAAAGAACTAGAATGTCGTTCTGTTTCCTATAATATACACAACAAATCTTTAGTATTTTGTCATATGTAGCTGTATTTCCTTTGACCAATTTTCCTAAAGACACTATACAAGAATATTTCTTACCTCTACAAAATCACGAAAGTTGGAGTTTATAAAATGCTCATTTTCCAGTGCAAATTTCGCCTCGTATTGCTTCGAGCCATATTTAATATACGGCTCAAAGTCTGATACATATGCTAGAAGAATGTCCCCAATTTGATGAACAATAGAATTCTCTTTTTGCCGAGCCTGAAGAGCCTGAAGCATGCATATATTGATGTCATATATAGATGAAATATGTGTAAATACTTTGTTGATAAATGACTCTCTGCGAGACAACGGAATTATAGGTCGTTCCATGAGTGGTTTTATCCACATCTAGCAATTACACACGCATAAATATATGAACCACTACATAGCAAAACAGCTGGTTTTGAAATTAGAAGATTTGATGCTTACCGTTTGTAGGTATTCTAGACTATTAACATAATCTTCCTCAGTATAAATAAGCTCGTATATATTCTCTTGTCTCCTTTTCTCTGCTTTTCCAATTACATCGTACAGGGATTTGTCGATACCATCAGCCCATAAGTCATGTGAAGTTGGAAGTGATTGCTTGAGTATATTTCCACTAGGTGATCTTGACAGCAAGCTAGATACTATTTCGTTATTTTCTCTTCTTTTAAACTTTAGTGTAATAGTAAATAAGATTATGAGTAGACTTAGATATAATAACTGCACTTTTTTTGTATTCGCTTACTTGAGATAATCGTTTTGGGCATGTCGAACTGTAACAGGGTTTTATATCCCAACATGTTGGCACATAACAATGGGTCAGTTCTGTGATTACACCTATGGGAACAACACTTGAAATTTCACGGGCTTCATCATTTTGAGTTGTTACTGATTCACTTTCGCTCCAGTCACTCGTGCGTGCGCCTGTTGAAGGTGGTGAGGTATTTGTATCGTTGTTTTGAATATAAAGTGCACGATTTGAAAACTCATAAAAATAAAGTGCCGAGTCGACTAGTTGAGTCTCATAACTAACATCATGGAAAAACCGTTGTTCACTTAATGTTCTTCCAATACGTAATGCAAGCTGCCTGTCTGAAGTTTGAACAATATAGGCAATTTTATCCTGTATCAATTTTGTTATAAAAATACATTAAAAAACCGACAAAAGGAGTAATAATCAAAAAATAAAAACATACAACTGCTTCTTTACCATCAAAGGTATTCTTATACTCAATATCATCTTTGACATTATCAGTTAAAATAATGCGTTGTCTAAACTCGATAGCCACTTTCGATAGAAGAGCAGCATAAATACGTGCATGTTGTACAGATTTAGAGGCTGAGGGATCTGTTCTAGTTCCATATGCAAAACTACGGGATCGTTGAGCCATAATATCTTGAGTCACCACAACGGGTGGAGAAGGTTCTAAAACATTAAAGAAAAAATTGATAGAGTTGAGGACGACAAGCCAGTTTTTTGAGGGTAATTATATATTTAACTTGAAAGGAGTGTGTTATTATCATTCTCACTATCATTGGTGTTTACAAAAGTCGACAATAAGACACGATTTTTTTTTCTTTTACGATTCACCAAGTCCCAAGGCTGAGTCGAATTATTTTTTCGAGCCATTGTCTAGATGCAAATAAAAACCCCTAAAATAGGGCGTATTTATTTTAAGTATTATTATATTTACTATTGTAGATTTTCTTGTGAAAAGAAAATGAATATGAGAAAGAAAGAAAGAAGCCAAAAAAAAAAGGGGGAGCGAAAAAGAGATAAAACGAAAAAAGGAAATGAAAAAATAGAAAAAAGGCAAAACAATGACCTATTCTCGGACTTGGATATCCGTTCTTATTTGGTGCTACTGTCAGATGCCCCTGGGCTTTTTATAAGAAAGTTTTCTCTTGTTTCCTTTTATATTACTTTTCGAAATATACCTGAACAAATGAAGATTTGTCTATTTCCTCCACATATGAAGTATAGTAGCAACCAAATGGTTTATTGATTTAAATTCTGAGTATATATTTAAGAAACATAATAGTATGTTAAACAGTAGTTGTCATGTAACACGCGCCCATTTTCCCCCTACAAATAAGCGGCTTCATAATTTATAGAGAAAAAGAAGAATTTCTATAGATGTTTCTTTGTCTCTTTTTTTTTCTTTCTTTTACTTTCCATTCATGTATTCATGTAGAAATGAGCCATTTTCTCTCATTCTTTTACCGATTCTCAACAACAGATCATCATGTTTTACTTCATTTGGTTAGGATATTATCCCCTTTTTTGTTGGCAATGCAATTAAGTCTTTTAATAACACATAAGCATCATTATGAATACATGAACAAAAAAGAAAAAGAAAATACATCGTAAACATTATTGTCAGTACATTCTCTAATGCACAAATTTAATTCATAAGGATAGAATAAAGCATATATAACATAAATGGGCATAGAACATCTCTTTTGAAGTGCTGATTAATAGATTAATTAATAATAAATAAAGTAATTACTATTTTTAAGTAAGAGAGGAGGTTGGTTTTTTCCTATTTTAATATATCCATTATCACATTGATATAAAATACGATGTACAATTGTGTTAACGTTGATATCAGTGAACTTTCTAATAATGAATACATACTGTTTCTTTTGGATAAAAAAACATCAATATATATTGTAAAAGATTTCAATATATAGCAATGGAAAAATGTAAACATATTAACCTTTTCAATAAAATACTACATGATAAATTATAAAGCCACTTCTCAAAACACTATAAATTTAAACTGTAGTAGTGGTTTCTTCTGTTTTTATCAGAAAGGGGAGTAATTATGTATTAATAAATTAGATGACGGTGATAATTCCAAATTGTGATTATTTCCAATATTGGTTTCTCCATCTGTCAACCTGCTCTACAAGTGATTGTTCAAAATCCATCCAAAAATGATCGGCGCCTTCCATCTTTATGGCTTTAAATCGTTGTTTTTCTTTGAGCCATTTCTCATATGTATTAACACCTGTAAACTGATCACTGTCACCGTAGATACAGAAAACTGGTGCATTACTCGATGCCGGTTGCTTCTTAAAGAAGGATGCTTTCGTGGTTGCTAATGCCCAGTACACTCCCAAAGGTAAGCTAACTAATAGATAAGCATAATCCATATTTGGTGTTGGCTCTATTGAGCTAGCAATCATTCCACCGAATGAATAACCCTATATCATCTTCTACATGAACATCCTTCTACTAATACTAATACTAATACTACAATACTTACACATAATAAAATACTAGACACCTTTGGATAGTCTTTCATATGCTTATTATTATCTTTGGTAATAAAATCTATGACACCATAGTAGTCTTCTCTTTCGGGCATACCCGTCCAGCTAGTTCTACCTTTTGAGTTCCCACAGCCACGAAAGTTTATGCATACAGCCAAATAGCCTTTCGAAACAAAGTATTTTTGCAAGGCAATAACAACGTTATTATGCATATTCCCGCCTTTAAAAAATAAAAACAAACATGATATAAGGAAAGAAGAGATGTGTCATAAGAAATGAAGCATAGGGAGTGTGGTTCTCCTTTCTTTTTCTTTAATGTCAATACCTAATGGTCCATAAGGATGACCAATCACTATCGCAGGTATATCGTTTATTTCTTTTGATCCTTTATAGTCTAATCGTATTTCTATGGGTACTTTATCTTTACGAGATTCAATAAATAATGACATATCAAGTCGTCTTTTTTTGGGGGGCTTTTTTTGTTATTACAAACTATTAAAAAAGGGGGAGAAAGAGCAAGAGAGAGAAAGAGAGAACAGTGCGAAAAAACGGAGTTTCAATATACAGAGAGCCTGCTCTGAGGAAGAAAAGTAATAGAAACAACAACAAAAGAGCTCCCTCACGCCTTTGATATTGCATGGGGTTTTCCATCCCAATTAGGCTCATCCACAACGTTGTATTTGTCCTTCCAAATCCAAGAATTTCCAACTTGATCTTGTCCCTGTCTAGAAGCCATTCTATAATAGTATGCTGCCTTGTAAATATCCTTTTTTACACCGTGACCATGTGTATAACAAAATGCAATATCAGTCATAGAGTCAGCATCCCCCAAATTGGCAGCTATTTCAAAATAATAAAATGCTGTTTCCTTGTTTTTGGGTACTCCCCAGCCCTGCTGAAAGGAAACTCCTAGTTCATAAATAGCTATGATGAGTTCACCTCTAGATGCAAGAGCACAGTCGTCTCCTTGTAATAGATCGTCAACAGCATGCTCAGCTGCTGTCTGGAGATATTGAAATGCTAATGTTGTATTTAAACGACATCCCCATCCATGGCGTAGAGAAATACCATACAAGAACATACCAATCGGACATCCTTCCTTGGCTGCTAGTCTGAAATGATGTGTTGCCTTTTCCAACTGTCCAAGTTCATGAAATTGAATTCCAGCTTGAACATGCTGGTCGATTTTACGATCTCTAACTTCATTGGAAACCGGAAGACGTACTATTGATTGTCTCTCTGGATCCTATTTTTGACCGGGTTAGCATAGCACACATATGAATTGTATGCATAACATCACATATAACCTTATATACATGAATCCATGTATGTATAAAGTATATATGATGTTTACAATATTGCAGAAACAAAGTCTCAAATTTATTTACCTGTTTGGATTCTTGAGAGTACAACTGAGCTCTATAAATAGCAATTATAAAGAAAGTCAGCACAACAAAGATAATAGATATGGTTGTTTTTCTTACTTTGTATAGACGTTCCAGCTTTCTATTGAAGGATTTCTGGCACCTGACGCCTGGTACATAGATGGCTGGCGATTATGAGCATCATTTTTCATAAAGAAAGACTGGAAACGTTTTAGCATTATGTGATTTTAAATAAATTAATTATAAGAAAAAGAAGAAGGTGGTATATATGTATACAAACAAAAAGAGGAAAAGAAAAAAAAAACAAAAACAATAATAGCCTATTATTGAAATATAAATGCTTAAGGAGGATTTCGAGATAAAAGTGTAAATACAGAAAATAAGGGGGTATCTGACAAAAGGGGCGGATAGGAGTGATGCTCAACAATAATGTTACTTATAGTTTTCTGGACTTTCGTACGCATCTTACAGTGATTTATTTGCTTTATGTATCTTCCTGACGTTCTCTGTCTTCTGAGCCCACTGGAATTTTAGATCCCGCATGTCTTTCTTAAATGATCTCCTTTTCTGCTCCATTTCTTTTCTTTTTCTTTAACTATGCATCTTAATACTTTTTAATAATAACAATGAACTATTTATATAATTATAATAACAATAAAAGCCATTTAAATTCAAACAGCATAAGACTATCCAAAAGGGTACACTCCCCAGGGTCTACTTTTATTACTCACACAGATCATACAGTAGTATTTAATACAGTCCATATTCTTGCTGCTGTCATTGGTATTATCGGAGCTTTTTTGGTTGGCATCGCCATTTTTATTGCGTGTCGAAAAAAACGTAGAAAAAAAAAGGATATGGAGAACAATAGAACTTCCGAGATGGCACAAGTAGAACGACCCCCGAGTGGTGTCAATAATGACTTGTCACGTTATAGTCAGTTTGCTAATGACTTTGAGACCAGTCGAACTGAGCTCATTAAACAACCAAAATCTGCATTTTTACGAGAAGAAGAAGAAGAGGATATATCACCACTAATGCAACAACATCGTCTTCAGTTGAAGTTACTTCAGCAGAAATTATGTATATCACCGTTAAATAATGCATCATGCTCAGCTGGTGCAGCACCGTTAACTCCTCCTCCACCCTATCGTCCTTAATGTGTAAATAATAACGCCTCTTTATCCTCCCCCTCTCCCATGTACCGCCCTGTCTATCATTCATGTTATTTACTCTGTATATTTATAGTAAAATAACGTGATAACCAATATCAACATATAATTTGTACCAATAAACAACCAAATCCCTCATCAACCCATATTCACACATGTTTAATCATATTATTGTCATTACGACAATTGATCAGTTCCATTCTACTTTTTACTATTATTATTATTATTATTATTATTTACATAATATTACATTTGGTATCAGAGGGTCTATTCATGCGTAAGAGTTGTTCTTCTGTATATATTTTTCCTGTCATTGCTTGTACATCCTCAATAGCTTGCTCTCTTTCATTTTCTCTTTTCTTCTGTTTTATTTCCTTTGGGAAATATAATTTCAAAAAGTTCTGTAATCCTTCGTCCAAATTAAGCGCTGTAGCAGCTTCCACAGAAGTGGGATGTCGGCACATAGGACAGCTCTTCATCTGCTTCTTTTGGGCCTTGATCAAGCATCTAACGCAGAAAACATGACTGCACTTTAAACGAATCGGTCTCCAAGCGACGCTCATACATACAGGGCATGCTTTATTAAAGGAACGAGTGATAAAAAAAAAAAGAAGTTATTATGCGATGCATATTGTAAATATAAATATGAATGCTTATCTTACCATAATCATCAGGTTGTGGGACAATAGTTGTTAACTTATCAGTTATGGTTGCATACAACATGCGAGCTAATTTTGGGCTACAAAGTTTATCCATGGATATAAATTCAGGGAAATTTTGGCTTGCAGTCAATCCACTACGCTTATCGTGTTTCTTTAATATCTTTCGCATAGCAGTTTGATTTAATATTTGATAGTGTTTTATGGTAATTAGCTCTGTGTTGAGAGCAACGAATTGCTCAAATGCTTGTTTTGATTCACGGTTTTTTAAGTTATTATCCTATAGGAAGAAATGTGTTATTACAAAACACCCACACACCTCTTTATCTCTTACTATTTTCCTGCTTTGTAATTACTTACCATGCCTTCAGCTTTCAACTGATCCAAAAACCACATCATTTGGGTTTTTGCTCTTTCAACAGTACGGAATGATCGATCAGTTTCTGCGTTACCCTGGAAAATTTGTGCATCCATGTAAAGAGAGAAAATCTTTCTCCAATTATACATGTCCGTTTTTTGAGTAGGCGAGGCCTAGGAATTTAAAAAAAACCAAAATAAACAAACTGCCTTCCCACGTTTACCCCCCGATTTTCTTACCACTTTAGTCATTCTGTGTTCCAGTTCTGATATGTCTTGCTTGAACTTCTGAGTGGTCACATCTTGTAACATAGACACCTGCTGTAATTCTTCTACCAGCATTTTAAAAAATTCATCATCCTGTTCTAATTCAATAACCAAGGTTTTCAATTTGCTTTCGTCTGTATGGTGATTCTCCTTTTCTTCCTCTTCCGTTTCCTCCTTTTTCTCTGTTCCATCATTCTCTTCTTGCTTTTTGGTTCGTTCTTGTGTAGTCAATGCTAGCAATTCTTGCACAAGTAATACAGCAGAATTCCTGCGTTGACGCTGGACACCTGGAGATACAACTGTTTTCTGATCTGAGAATGAATTTGAAATTGTAAAAAAATCCTTGTTGTTCTGACTTCGTTTAAACTCCAACTTGGGTGTCTCCATATCCTCTTCCAAGTCTGATTTAAATAACTTTGAAAGAACTTCCTGCACTCTAGGTTCCGTGGGATCATATGTAAATTCAATGTTTGGCTTGACATCGGGGGCTTCGCCTTTTTTTTTGTATATGTTATTGTTGAGTTTATTGAAATAGCACTTGATTACCATGACAATTACCTGTAAAGTAGTACTTTATTTTAGGTGCAGTAGCATCCTCATCAATGTCATCTTCCAAACATTCATGAAGTAAATTAGCAGAAAGACCTCGACTTTCGATTTCTTCTGCCACTTTTGTAATAATCTTTTTTAAGGCTTTATATTGAATAAGATAGGGTCGCCATTCGGATGGTATATCTTCGGCCTGGGTTTCTAATTGTTTTCCGAACTTCATGACTGTATCATCACAAATGAAGATAGTGAAATTAAATAAAAGTTAAGTTGAAAAGTAGGAAAATGATGGAAATAAAATAAAAGAGACAATGGAAAAGGGAAAAAGGAAAAAGAGAAAAGAATGACCATTATTTTATAAATTTTATTTTTAATATTTTTTTTTTGTGTAAGTTCACCACACTTGACACTTATTTGCGGGATTCATATAAGTACCGGACTTACAACCAAACGTAGTTGCAAAATATTTGGAATTCATCAGCGGGCCGTTGACACGAAGCCGATCAGGTGCAAAATCCTGCAAAAAAAAAGTTTTAGAATCCATTATTAACCATGGTATTCATGAACACTTACACTATGTGGAGTTGAACCTGTGCCACATTTCATTCTGGAATATTGAATAAAAAATAGCTGATCTTTTGTGAGCTCCAGACCCGGCAAATCATCATTGTTAATTGTCTGATCTCGTAGTTTCCAGCTAGCTAAACTCAGAGCTAAGCCGCCGTTGTCGGCATAGTTATTATTAAGCGTAGTTTCTCCGTTTGCTCCAAGTCGATCATATTGCGATATAAAGCACTGGTTCTGAGAATCGAGACTGTGTTCCGTTGCGTTAGACCACCAGTGTCCTAGTGCTCCATTACTGTCATACTGTCTTCCTATTTTATCGAAACCATGCTATCACACGTGTCGTCAGATGATTAGCCTTCTATGATTTTGATTGGTTATATAATGTTTACCAGAATTTCATGTCCAATCATCCATCCGATTGTACTGTACACAAGGTATTCAGGTTCAGCTGTATCATAAAATGGTGGTT
>VCJE01002456.1:10245-20463 GCA_024140265.1 Backusella liffmaniae | reverse complement strand
TTTTTTTTTTTTTTAAAAAAAAAAAAAAAAAAAAAGACTACTTACACCTTCTTCTTCAAACCCTTCTTTCCTTTACTGAGACGCCTATACAAATAAGAAAAGTTGTGTTGAGTTGTTTTCGTTTGCGTTATATAAAGAGCCTTCTTACTTATTCTTGCCGACAGCTAAGATGTAAAATAAATCATGTCAATATACATTTGGATGGATGGATGGATGGGTCAACTTACCCATTATGCACGATGGATATTTTTTAAAAAAAAGGAGGTTGTATTGGTTATCCTCCAACATATGGAAAAGCTGAGGAGCTCTGTCATATTGACATTCCGACATGTTTTTACCAAAAAAGGAAACATGGATATAAAACACGCTTTGACCTTTTGTTCTATTTTTCTCTCTTGCATCTCAAAGAAGAGGAAATTTCTCAGGCAAGCATATTTGCGACGATATGCACAGCTTGGACTCGGTCAAGTGATTTTGTGGACTAAACGCAAGTACGTTCTATTTATTGGTTAAAAAATGGCAGGCGTTATCATTACCACCTTGGATGGATGGTGTGAATGGTTACCCAGGTCTCTTTCTTTATATATATTTATCTTGCTACTCTCTTTCAAAAACGGATCGACTACATCTAAAGAAAAGGATGTGTTTTTGTGAGAAAAGTAAACTGCTGCATGACTATACAAAAGTGTCATTCGGCATTTTAAAATCGATGATTTTCACATAATAAAAAGAAAAAAGTCGCTGACACATCTCTTTTTATACTTTCGTTTACATTTGATCATCATGGATATCATTAATAAATACGAAAGCTTTTTACTAAAGAATGCATCACAAATAAGTAGTATTGAGGCATCTTTAAGGACACTGACGTACATTTTGCCAGGTGAATTCCATTTATTGTCTTTGTCGTGTTGATCATTAATCCATCTATTATATAAAAAGGCCGTTTTCACGATGCAGAATTTGCATCACAGGCTTGTAAGTTGAGAATATATCAAAAAAGAAGGGATATTTTATTTATAAAACAAGATGATAGTGTATGCTGCATTAAATTTACTTGGCTTGTATCATACATCGATCCTTAAAAAAGCCATTTCAGCTCATGCTAAAGAGAACAATATCGAAGAATCCGCCTTTAATAAATATCTGGATTTTTGGACAACGAAGTCAAAACTTACCTCAGTGACCACCACTCTATTGTCTGTCATTTCCTATACACAGGTGCTAATCGAGATGGCCCTTTTAAAGAAATGGGGAAAGAAGAAGCAATGGCTGGGTATAACTTATCTTGAGACAATAAAGTAAGAAAGGGCCCTTTACAGGTAGTCCATGTTGTTTACTTGTTTCTACATAGACTCATTCTAAGATTGATTCTCTTTCAAACAACTCAACAACGCATGACACTTCAACCTACCCATTTACGACGAGATGTTGATCCCTCCAGTTTAGACAATAACAAGACAAAAGGAAGACACGTTGCCATCTATCATAGGGACTGGATTGGTCAGCGTTCTGGCAACAAAATTCCGTTGATGGCCACCACCATTCATTTGGATAATAACAATGGTATCAAGGCTGCCTATCCTGACGTGACGGATTACTTGTTGACCAAGGTGCTGACACCAGAGAAAGTAAGAAGACCCGAGCAGATGGTACAAATTCAATCGCACTCTTCGGCAAAGATGGGTGAATTGCTCTATATCGCGAGACCGTTGATTTATGGTATATAAATATATACTTATTGTAAATGATATACTAAAAGCAGTCTATGTGTCATAGTTTTATCCATTTTACGCTGGGGGAGAGTGTCCTGGCGACCTTGGATCATTTCATTAATGGTAGAACTGCTGTCACAATATGCAGTGAGAAAAGGATATCAAGGAAAGCATCACCGTTCAACAATGTTACCGTTGGAAAAGCACGAATACAACAGGAGATTAAAGTGGATGCTATTGAATATCATGCGTGGGGCTTTCTATATCAAAGTCACGAGGTAAATAACGGTAGCATATATCATATAATCTACTTACTTATTCACTCTCTTTTTAGACCCCGTTTGGAACGGTTCTGTACTGCAACAGAAACAAAACCAGTGTTTTCTGTTTTATCAGGTACAGTCTATTCGACTTGTTTTTCTTTCTCATTTATCAATGTATTTTTTTTTGTTAGGTGTGCTTCGTGATTATCTACATTTATGGCAAGATATTTATTTTTACACTTCAGCGTCATAGTAATTGAAATATAGTGCGGCTGGTAAATATTGGCTGTTTTAAAAAAATAAATGGCGGTTTTCTAAAAACAAATGGCGCTAGACGAAAAATGATTGGTGGTTTGCTGGCAAATCATTGACATTTTCGAAATTTTATTTTGACGCTTAAAAATTATAACACGTCTGTTTGAAATGCTTAGAGCATCTCCAACGGACTGTCATTACTGACTGTCAGAAACCCGACAGTTGAGGCATAAAAATCAATAAAAATCAATAAATTCTTTTTACTGACAGTCTATATGACAGTCCAAAAATTGAATCTCACTACCATAAATTAGTTTTTGACAGTCCGCAAAAAACCTTATAAATCAAACCCAGCCAATACCAAATGAATGTTTCAACGCACCAAAAGTAGGGAATCGATAAACAGCAGCGGAGAAATCAACTAAAGAGTTTGAATAATGTCTGCTTTGAGATACTAAAAAGATAAGTCTGATAGATAATGCGAAACATTTTATTTATTCATGAGCTTTTCTGTAAAAAACATCATCTTTTGTCTGCTTGCTCTTGTACTTCACAAGTAAATCATCCAAGAGTTCTTCTGGCAGGGTCGGACACTGGAATGGTTGCAAATTTGCAGCCGACTTGACACATTTTTCCTTATAGATACGACTGATGTTGGATATGGAGTCAAGAAGAAGCATTTCCTATAAGTTATTGATGTTCTTTGGCAACTGTACAGAGAATAACTCAACAAACTTGTATATACGAGAAGACGTCAACTCCACTGCGTAAAAATAAATGCATAAACCTTAACACATTTTTTGTTAGATAAGGTTTCAACACGATGACGCAAAACTTACCAACAACTTGAAATCCTATTGTGAATCGGCTGGTAGAGCACAGTACTTTTTGCTGTGTCGGGAGCATTCACAACGATCCTTGAAAATCCATGGGAAAGAACAATTTTTGTGCCTAGTCGTACTCATAACCGCAGCAGGTCTCCAAGGTGAAAAGCCTCTAGTTGATAGAACAATGTAGGTAAGGGAAGTCGGCAAAATAGATCCGTAACTTCGGGATAAGGATTGGCTCTAAGGGTTGGGTAGGTATGGTCAATCGAAGATTTTTTTCATCAATCTCGTTTTTCATAAAGATCGTCAAGCGATATAAATCAGTAATAAGGAGCTTAGTGTTGGAACTATAGGCAGAAGTCTTAAGCTCTCCAAACACAGGAGTAGAGCTGTATTGATAGTGAGTGTACTTATCAACTTTATAGTCAGGACGATTCAAGTCAGTTTGATGAATATTTGAACTTAAAGTTTATCTATTTACCAATGGCTGATGTCGTTAGGACTAGAGAAGAGGGATCTTATGACTGGGTGCACAAAACTGGCCGATAAATGAGCTTCAGATATTGTACGATTTTTTACTGAAATAAGTTCTGGAAATAAATAAACAATTGCCTTAATTGCTCTGGCTTCATATTGGTCAGCAGTTTTGCAAAGGGCGAGCAGATTGATTGAGAAGTCCAATTCCTCTTCATCCTCTTCAAACTTCTATAAACAGATATACAAGTATATACATTAGTTTCGTAATGTGTAAAATACATATTCATATATCATTTACATCAATCGCCTCTTTGATTGAAAAATACAAATTTTGATTGAAACTAATCTTGCCGCTTGTGATTTCAGACTTGGTTGCCTTATGGATCATCTTCAAGTCTTCAGTACTAAAATGGTTCTTGATCAGGCCCTGATGTTGATTGTCTTTTTGCAAAAATAGAATTCCAGATAAAGCTCTGTGATACACGAGGCATGAGCGAAAAAATTGTGTTATGCTATGTTTAATAATAAACAGAAAAAATGACTTACAGTAGATCATACAAAGAATTTTCAATTTCTAAATATCCTTGCATTTCCACGAATTTTTCTTTTATAGAATTTTGGTAAGAGTAAAAGGTTCGACAGACATCAATCGATATAAAAGGAAATTAATAAAGTCCGGCCCATACATTTATGAAGTTTGAGTGCCTCATCTGATTTCGAAAAAAACTTCCCCCCGGACGCCCGCCGCAGGCGCAAGTCTTTGCCAACAGCGTAGCGTTTGAACCTTCGCTTATGGTTCAAATTGGCAAAGACTTGTATTGTTGATAAGCCATGTTGAACTTTCGCTGGGTGAGCTGATATTCCAATTTTCTATGTTTGTATTTGCATCTTTTATACTTCTTTTGCTTCTTGGTACGGCTTGGGTTTGTGATGATGATGTCTGGGCTTGTGCTGGTGGTGATGCTTGGGTTTGTGGTGATGATGATGCCTGGGTTTATGCTGGTGCTGGTGATTGTTGGTTTGTATTCTTATAGGTGAAGAAAAGAATGGGAAAGCATATAAGTAACTCAGTACTTGTTCATAATAGTCCTCTATATCAAGTACTTACAATAGTCACTTGAGTTCCAGTATTCACGCTATTGGAGTCTTTGCAACCAACATAAAGAGTTTGGGGGGTATTGATGGGAAATGACTGGTAAAAAGTGATATATCAGTAGACTATTTTACCATTTCGTTTAGTTTTACTTACGCGTATATCCTTTCATTTCATTTTGACAATTTCCTTGATATCATCGGGCACATCTTGATCCTATAGAATGATGCAGTTCAGGCAATACAAGAAGGATGCTTGCAAACCCCTTCGTTTTGTCTTGCTGACATCGTTGCCAGCATAAAAGCGAATGAAATCTTCTTCTTCCCAATCGGATAAAGGCTTTTCTTTAAAGTACTTTATATATTTATAAATTGAAGAAGTCTGGTACCTATAGCTTTCCGTATTAAAGTTTTTTTCAGACAAGGAATAAAATAAACGAAAGAAGATGGGTTTTATTCATTCCAGTTGGCTGACGTCATCATTTTTTTTAAAAAATGCACAAAGATAATTTTTTTCATCAAACACGAGGTGACATACGGCCTAACGGCCGTGCCACCTCGCCCACCCCCCGCCCTACCACCACCAACACCACCCACACCCACACCCACACCCACACTACACACTACACACTGCCCTAACTGTCCTACACCACTGAGACCGATCAATTCATAAAAAGTTGAGCCTTAGAAATCGTATAAAGATAGACAGTTCCTTATTTATAAGAACATGTTTATTGCGGAATATAAGAGAAAAAACTGGGTTCCAAAAAAAATAGTAAAAAGATTGCAAGATTGAACAGCTTCCAAATTTGTATATCGTTTCCTTAATATGGAAGGCAAAGCGGTATTTAAATAGCATGTAATTTTAGTATATAGATATATAGATACATCTACCTACCACTGACAAACATTAACCAAGGACTAGGAAGCACATCATTATGAATTTCATAATTTGTGAGTCGACAATAATACGCTTGCATTGAAGGAAATTTGCTTTCGCTTGAAAGTAGATTGAAGATGCTGTGTGTGTGTGTCTGCTTGATCTTTGGACTTGGAAGCTTATCCTAAAGCGTCGACAAACGCTTGCTCTGTTATAGTACTGTTTACCACAAACTTTCTACTAATGGGCGAGATAGTTAGAGATCAATATTGTCCTTCTCTCCCAGTGTGTATGAGGCCTTTTTCTTTCGTCTCATATTGGATTGTTTTGGTTTCTGGCTTGCATTATATCTTGGCTCGACTGACATAATGAATTGATATGGCTCCGTCTTAGTGTCAAAATTACCCTGTGGTGCTCATCGTTGGTTTGGATGGAAATGCTAAGTATATATTGAACACGCTTGACATTGAATCAAGGTCTCATCAAAAATACTATTGGAAACAGAAGAGCTTTTGTTGTTATTGGAACACGATCGATATCATTATTGCTGACAATAAGGTAATGTTGAGATTTTTATCGATAAAAACTTGACCAAGTTTCGTTTTAGTCTAAGAGGTTATTGTCTTCTATTTGATGCTAGTCAAGGCTTGGCAAAGAGTGTCTGAAGTTCGATATTGAACGACTTAGGAGGAGAGAGAAAAGCATGTGATTGCAAAGTTAGAAAGTCTAATAAACTTTTAATGCTTGAAACGGCATCTTCAATGCACTTCTCAGCCTGTTAAGAAGGAGCAATAAACAAAAGTATAACTAGTGTCTCTTTATAGAAAATTACGATTAAGCACATCATAATAAAATTGGGAATATTTATTTGGACGGATTTTTTATATCATCAAATGGCAAAAGAGTCAATGAATATGATCAATAAAGTAATTAGAACAATTATTATTTACCCTTGTTTGAGTCATTATGATAGAGCTTGAGGAAAGAAAAGTATGTATTTTATAGGCTTCTATAGTTGTTAGGCCTACTTCATACTTTCAATACTGTTTGATGATGATTATGAGTGACATTGGGATAGGGTTACTTGCTTTATTACTTTTTGGGCGACAAATTTCTGTCTTTCACTCAGGAACCAAAAAAATAAATACCTGGGCGACAAGCCAAAAAAAAATAGCATTTTTGGGTGACAAATTTTTTTGTCGCCCAACTAGTAAAAGTTGTCGCCCAAATAACAAAAGCCATTTATAATCTTCAACTACCACACTTGTATATATATGACACCTATCAGCTATAGAATAGAACTCTCGCATAATAAAACAGGTGTCCGCAGTCTCAAAGTACTCCCACTTCGTTTTATAAATAAACCAACTTTTCATATGTTGTTTGTGCAACTTGTTGACTCTGCTTTGCAACTGGATCCAAACCAATTTGGTTTTTCATTGGTGGATTTCACTGGATTTCCATTTTTCTCCTTTTTTCTTTTTTTTTCAATTCCTTTTTCTCTTCCATTTTCTTCTTCTGATATATTGCTTTTTACACTCTTTTTTTAATGCTTCCAAGTTCAAAAATCCCTCTTGTTGTACTCTTCTGTACAGCAAGTTTTCTACTCTATTTACTATCAACAAATGTGCACTGGTCTTCCTGTGACGATACCAACACCAAAAAAACAATACAAAGCTGGACTTTGACGACAAAAACTCATGAACCCGAGTATATCGACATGAATAAAAACAAGACAGAGCAGCACATCCTCATCCTCACACCATTCAAACAATCTGTGCAGTTCATTGATCGTTTCTTTGACAATGTCAATAAGCTCACCTACCCTCATCATCTCATCACCTTGGGCTTTCTTGTGTCAGATTCGACCGACGGCACCATCGAGAAGCTCCAAGAACGAGCCAACTATGAAGCCAATAAGGGCGAGCACTGGTCCCGTTTTCACAAAATTAGCATCTTTCAAAAGGATTTCCAATTCGAGCTTGCGTCCAACGAAGATCGCCATGCGTACAATGTGCAGGTACAGCGACGCAACATTATGGCCAAGAGTCGCAATACGCTTCTGAGTGCTGCATTGGACGATGAGCACGACTATGTCCTTTGGTTGGATGGCGATGTGGTGGATTATCCCGATACCATGCTCGAAGAACTCATTGGTCTGAATAAGGACATTATCGTACCAAACTGTTTCTGGCATTCGTATAACGAGGAAGGAGGTTACGATAAAAATAATTGGCAAGAAACGGATGAAAGTTGGGCGTTCCAGAAAACACTGTCACCTGACGATGTACTTGTTGAAGGTAAGATTTATATATAGTAATAATAATGACAATCATATTAACTATTAAAATAGGTTACCCTGAATTAATTACACATCGAAAATTAATGATCGACATGAGAAACGAGAATGGCAATAGTGATTTGTTTCATATGGTACCGTTGGACGGCTTTGGTGGTACTTGTACCATGGTCAAGGCAAAAGTGCATAGAGATGGTGCCATCTTTCCCTCATTTCCTTTCCAGCACCAGGTCGAGACGGAAGGATTGGCGAAAATGGCCAAGGCCTTAGGTTATGAAATTTATGGCTTGCCTAATTATTTGGTTTATCATTATATTTAATTTTTTCTCAATTTCTTGAAAAAACAGTTACACACTACTACTACTACTACTAATAAATAACACTAATATATATAAATATATACAATTATTGTTTATTTTTCTGATCGTCCAAACATCACTGCCATAGGACGATCCATGAGCACATAACCATTCGTACATTCAAGTGCAGTAGCCGCACTCTCCTTATCAGGAAATGTAATAAACGCCTGTTCTCTCAGTCTCCCCTTGACCATGAGTTGAATCTCGATATTGGATGAAAACAGTGAAAAAACTGCCTCCAGGTCTTGCTCTGTTGTTTTTTTACTGAGGTTTTTAATATAAAGTTTTGTGCTTGGTGTACCTGCTTGATAATTTTTAAATGCAGCCCACTCGGTCAACTCTATAAGCAAGTGTTAATACATCGTATTGTAAATACGTGTTTCATTACCTGAAAGTGGTTTGCATTGATCTTGTAAGGCCTGTTGTGCCTCTGTCTTTTTCAATACAATTTTAATTTTATCTTGATCTTGTGGTTTCACTGTAGTTATGCTTTTGGGTGCTGATTTCAATGCCTGCTTTTGTTGCTCTGCAGCCATTCGATTTAATCGTGCTCTTTTTACCACTTGTTCCTGTTGTGCTGCTGTCATTTCCTCCTCATGATCATCAGACAACTCGGATTCATCACTTGCAAGCAAGTCATCCTTCCTTCTCTTCCGTAGGTTTGCGGGCATGATTTGCTCACTGAGAGGACCAAAGGGAGGCGATAGGTTGAGTTTGTTCATGAGGTGTAATACTTGAGTATAAAAGCGAGGCACACTTCCCATGGCATTGGTGATATTGCCGAGTATATCGGGTGTGGGGTCTGGATATTTATAGCGTAGATGGGGATTTGGAGGGTATTTTACACCCAATGCAGGTGCAATAGGCTCTGCTGCTTTTTCATTCTCTTCTTTTGTTGGCGTAGGTCTATAATGATATATGAGCAATGTCGTTTAATAAGTATATATCTTTTTTTTTTTTACCCATAAGAGTTTATTTTTCGGTTTGGATTAGGTTTGGCAAATTCCACTACGATTGGCTTGTAGTAAAGTCCAAAATTGACGGTTTTTAATGCTTCATACGCTTTTTCGGCGGTTATTCTATCATTGAAATCAACAAATACAAATCCAACCTTATTTTATGAGTGTTGTTAGTGTTATATATATATATATGAAGGCTGTTCTTTTTTTTTTACCATGGCTGGTCCTTGCATGTAACGTGCATTCATGGCATTGTATGGTTTAAAGTAAGCATGTTGAAGTTCTGCTGACGAGGTAATGAATTCAGGTAAATGCTTTACAACCAATGTCGTCACAGTATCCTAAGTCAAGTATGAGAACGAGTGAGTCGTTTTAACTATTATTATTATTATTATTATTATTATTATTATTATTATTATTTACTTGTGAAGTGAAACTCATATTTTATTTCAAAAATAAATATAAAAAGAAATATTAAAAAAAAAATTCTCTCTCTTTCTGCGAACATTATTTATTCTTTTATTTATCAGATATGAAGTTGAATGAAAACTTGATCCTTGTAAGAACGAAAATATCAAATAAAACAAACAAACGTACTAATTATCTTTTTAGGTTGGAGAAAAGGTTGTATTAGTGCCATACCTTGCTGAACACGTCCCAAAGTATCATGAATGGATGAAGTCTCCCTTTCTTCAGGAAATGACAGCTTCAGAGCCTTTGACTTTGGAAGAAGAATATGAAATGCAACAAAGTTGGCATGACGATGAAAATAGTAAAATAAGAGAAATACAGCAGCAATACCTTGTTTAACGCTCTATATTGTAGAACTGACGTTTATTATCACTTCACTTCCAAACGACTCGACAGATCAACTTGGATCCATGTCTATTGAAGAGATCAAGCAAAAAACAGGTAAAGTAACAACAAGAATAAAGATCTATTCAAGTCAACAAACCCATTTTAGTTATGGTGGGGGATGTCAATATATTTTTAAACGATCCCGACAATGACTCGACATTTGGTGAGATTGAAGTCATGATTGCCGAAACAGACTATAGAAAGACAGGAAAAGGAAGAGAATCCATCGCCATC
>VCJE01002454.1:75576-86886 GCA_024140265.1 Backusella liffmaniae | reverse complement strand
AAAAAAAAAAAAAAAAGTCAAAACATGCATGAAATAAAATTAAATAGTAATACTTACATTGCATTGAGCCTTGAGGTGTAAAGATACTATGTGAAGGTTGACCAGTCATTTGAGCCTGTAATACAGTTGGGTTGAATGCTTGTGGACTGGGGGTAGAGAATTGAACACCTGTCATCTGTGGAGTCAAAGTAGAGGGAGTTGGGGATCCAAATGGATTGTCAGGAGTGGCACTGTTCCAGTGTCTACCTGTGGGCTGGGGACCAAGCGTCTGTGATCGTGAAATAGCAGCAGTGGGTGTGAGAGGTTGAGGAAGAATAGAGGTGACAGGAACGGTGGCAGTAGCCATGGGCTGCTGATAATTAGCAGCTGGGTTGAAGCCTGTTGGCTGACTGGGGAATCCAGTGATTTGAGATTGAAGTTGCTGTGCTTGCCATGTAGGTTGCTGTATATTCATTGTATTGTTTTGATAACCGGTTTGAATAGGCTGCTGGACTGAAGGCTGAGAAAGAGCAATTGGTTGGAATCCAGTCTGCTGTGGGTTCATGCTGTTGGGTTGCCACTGACTAAGAGAAGGATCAGTTGCCATTCTTAGAGGAGCAGCAGGTCTTTGGCGGCCAGGAACATTCTGAAGCTGCTGTTGCTGCTGTTGAACTTGTTGTTGGAGTGCAACATTTTGAGGAAGTACAGGCTGCTGCTGAAGTTGCTGCTGAAGCTGCATCTGTTGAGACTGCATTTGTTGCATTTGTTGTTGCTGCTGCTGCTGTTTTTGCTGGTTACCAGTTTGCATAGCCAACTGCTTTTGAAGTCCAAGTTGTTGTTGGGTAAGCTGTTGCAACTCTTCCAGCTGTTTTTGTTGTTCTTGAGCTTGCTTTTTTAAAGACATCAGCTGAATTTTTTGAATCTGTTCCTCTTCAACTAATTTTTTGCGTTGTTCTTCAGAGGCACGCTTACGTTCTTCTTCGGCTTTTTGGATAGCCAATTGTTCCTCAGGTGAAGGGCCAGTTGGGGCAGCCTGGACAGGCTGGAAAGGAGGAGCAGGGCTGGATTGAGTAGGTATCATGGGCTTAATAGGAGTAGCAGCGGGAGGAAGCGGAGAGGCATCGGAACGTGGTGTCCAAGCATCATCTTGAAACCCTCTTGAGCTGTTTTGAGGAGCAGCCTCGGGATTCTTGGCTTTTACTACGGTGGGAATTGGAGTCAATGCTGGTTGCTGCTGCTGTTGTGGAGCTGGAGTGGGTGAGGTTGTAGTACTGCTTGAGGAACCAAGTTGTGTACCAATAAATTCAAGCAAATCGGGATGAACAGCGTTGGGAGCGGAAAGAGGTGGTCTAGGTCGAGAAGCAGGCTTGGCGTTAGGCGATGTATCTGAAGTTTGCCATTCATTCTGTAATTTTCTCGCCAGTTCCTCATCCTTTTGATGCTGTTCTTTCTTCTTGGTTACTTCTTCAGGATCTTCAGATACGCCAGTTTCAATAAAGCGCTCAATGCGTCTGACATGTTCTTCTTTTAATCCCAAAGTCTTCATTTGCTTGTGTGTCAATTGACTGATATCACTATCATCGAGCTTTTCTCCCTTGAAAGAGGATGCGTATTGGAGAGATGCCTGCATCGGAATACCAATAGCCATAAACCAATCAAACCAATCCCATCTTTTGTTTAATTTTCTCTGACCAGATTGTAATGTGTTTGATCTATTCAAAATGGGCTCTGATGATTCTTGAACTGCTGGAGCTGGTGTTGATATTCTACGCTGTTGTTGGTCTACCCAACGAACATCTTCAGCACACATCTTCTCCACAGGTACATCAATTTTAACACCGTTCAATTTGTGAAGGCGTAATTTTCCGTTGTGAAAATCAATAAATTGTGCTTCCACTCTAAATGAGCCCGAGCGATCAGTCCATGTTCTGATCTTTGTAGGATCTGGCTTGGGGAGGTCTTGATGGCTTTTTGAAACAGTGTTGGATCTAGAGACTGTTCCTGATCGCGATACAGAACGAGAGGATTTTCTTTCAATGTCACTACGTCTATAATCTTCCTCGATCTTTCTTAAACGTTCATCCTCAGCACGTTTAGCTGCTTCTTGTACCTTTCTACGACGCTCTTCCTCTTGTTGTCTACGGCTACTCTCTTCTTCACGTTTACGGGCTTCCTCTTCGCGTCTTCTATTTTCTTCTGCAAAGCGACGCTCGCGTTCTTCTTGTTCATGATGCTTCTGCTCTTCACGCTCTCTTTCTTCAGCCAAACGGCGATCTTTCAATTCGCGTTCTTCTTGTACACGTTTTCTACGAATGTCATCCACATTAGTGCCAGCTGCAGCGGGAGCAGTAACTTCATCCTCATCATCGAATTGAACATAGGAGCTAGGAATGATACCCACTTCTCCATCCACTTTTTGCACTTCCCACCATCCATCTGTTCTCTCATAGTCTACTACATAAATTTGTTCGCTCCCCTTGACTGACATTTCTTCACCTCCTTCAGCATCAAATGAATAAATCGAAATACCCCATTTAGGTACACAGTTGGGAGTTGGATCTTCGGGCTCGGGAGGAGGTGGTGGAGCATTAACTACGGGTGGTACATACTGTTTAATGGGCTGAGATACTGATGGAGGAGCAGGCACTGATGCTGAAATCTGAGTAGGGGCATTGACATGCGTACCAGCCAACTGAGCGGCTTTTGTTGATTCGCCAATCTTGGCTAAAATAGCCTTTGCTTCCGACTTTGATGCTGACTGGAAATCGTATTCAGCACGTTTATTACCCTCAATTTCAAGATGAATATTCTTTCCATCAACTAAATATTTTGTAACTTCAAGGATAGAGTATTGCTGGACAGGTAATGCTTTATCTGTTTCACTGCCATAACAAATCATGCCATTGCCAATTAGCAAGTTGCCCTTACTCTTCTTCTTCTTCTTTTTAGCTTGATCGTATTCATGAACCATCCATGATTGTGCTTCATCTAAAATCAATTCTCGAGGTGCACCAGTCTATATATGAAGAAAATAAAAATAAATTAGTCTACTCGATAAGGAAAACTGAAGCATGGATTTAAACCTTACAGGGTGTGATTTGATAGGATGAACAGGTGGTTGTGTAACCACGGGAACAGCAGCAGCAACAGCAGCAGTAACAGCAGTAGCAGGAGCAGCAATTGGTGGTAAAGTTTCCTCTTCTTGGCCACCTGTAGTAGCATCGGCGGCATCCGCAACATAGTTACTAGGAGCAAGTCCAATTTCTCCATTTTTCATCTTGACAAGATACCAATCGGGGTCATCGTTTTCAATTAATTCCATTTCCTCTCCTTCTTCAAAAGTAAGTTCTTCCTCTTGTTGCGCTTGATAGTCAAACTCTGCACGTACGAGACCAATGGGAGGGACCTGAATAAAGAACAATCATCAATAAGTGTTTTTATATGGATATATCAAGCTATTTACATCTTCTAAATACATAGCTGGTACTAAACCAACAGGCCCGGGTTCTTCGCCATTTGATTGCTTTAATTCTGTCTTCCACCATTCATCGTCTTCTTTTTCAATAACATAAAGAATATCGTCTTCTTGTACGGTAAGTTCTTCTTCGGTTCGAGCCTCATAGTCATACAAGGCTTTACACACTTGTATATATCTCATAGTTTATATAAAGATTAAATAAAAAGGAAAGTATATTCTGGGGTAACTGGTGGTATTAGTTCAGGGAAAAAGAAAGGAAATAGGGTTTAATGAGAAAAGAAAAGGAAAAATCGATAAGGTTTTCCCAAAAATAAATTAAGTAGGTGCCAGTCACGTATTTTCAGGGCGGTATTGCTTTATGGCTCCAGAAGGGAAAAAAAAACGTTGGGAAGGCAGACATGGCGTGAACAACACATAACAGTTATATGGGTTATTAGCTTAAAACTGAAAATAATGGAAGACAGAAAAATAAAGAGTCTCTCTTTTCTTTCTTTTCTTTTGCTTTTTCTTTTGTAGTTCTGTTTGGGAGAACATGTAGACTGAATTTGAAATCATAAAAAGCGGAGAAAATATGCTTTCAGGTAAATACACTACGGCTTGTAAAGATATTTAAACATAAAAACATAAAATACAATTTACTACATGAGATATAGAATATGAGAATGAAGATGGACAAAGATACCATGAAAAAAAAAAGAGGGTCAGTACAACAAAGAGAATGAAGGGATTCTTTTCATACGACGTTTAGGGCTAATAGCTTCCGTTGTTGAAGTTGGGTCGTCTTGCAGTGCTATTGGGGTAATTTAAAGAGGCTCCAGTTAATTATCATACAATAAGAACTATCTTTTCAGATAGTATACCTTTCTTAAAAGACTACCAATCTCTGCTATCTCTTTTGAGGAACCATTTGTTAAAAATTCGGCCATGTTTATAATACCATCCGAATGCTCTGATATTACATAGCAACCCATAACATAGCCAACACATTGTATAACAAGCACTTTTAGATTTACTTTTCTTAGCATAATAGAACTGGCAAAGGAACCCAATGGAACCAAGTCCATGAACGCTGCTTCTAAATTTGATTGGATATCTAAAGGTTTTGCTTCTACGCAACCTTTCTTTTTGGTATCTGATTATAAGGCTCAATATAATGACGAAGTAGTCCTCTCATACCTCCCCTCTTGCTCTGTAAGAGGTGCTGTGAGATGAATTTTATTGTAAATTTAACATTGTTCATGAAACATCTACTGAGTTTCAATGCAAAAAAGCAAACAATTGAAACGCGACCTAAGGTTCTTTTTTTCTCTATCTCTTCTTATTACTATTTATCAATACATTTGCCTGATATAAATAGTAAATGGTAAAAATACGAAGCCAAACAACACCAATTCCAATTAAAGAGGAAGAGCGTAAGAATACTCAACTTTTACATAACGCCAGTGCAACAAGGACGCGTAACAAGATGACAAAGAGAAGAACATCTAAATGCCAAAGCAGCGCCTCCATTGTTCGTCAAATCAAACTAGAAGAAGAATTCGATGAAAAGCCTGCACTAAAAACACTACCAGTGCGTAAGAAAAGATCCGTTGTTACAGAAAAGCAAATCGAACAGCTCATTGATTGCGTCGAAAACCAAAATATGACCGTGTCAGCAGCTTCAAGGATGGTAAAAATAGACCATATGACAGGGGCTAAATATTACGACAGATACAAAAAAGATCCAAAAAAGAACTCACTATGTCAATATATACACATGACCAAATAAAACGCTGCTCGGATATATCATTGACGACGGGATGTCTTTGAGAAAAGCCTCTGGAGCAACAAATATGTCCTTTAGCGCTGCCCAAGTCTACTACAAAAGATACACTGAAGATCCAAATCACAACATTCCCTTACCAGCCAGTGAATTAAATAAACATAATAATGCCTGTACTCAAGATCAAATAAAAAGGCTAATTCACTATATCGTCAAGAAAAGCATGTCGATACAAACTGCTTCAATCAAAACAAATATGGGTTGTGGCACAGCCAGAAGATATTACGAGCGGTATTTAGAGGATCCAAATCACAAAATTCCCGTTCCAATTAAACCAGGTTTCTCTGGTAGAAGGCTTACTCAAGAGCAAATAGAAGCATTGATTGATTATATTGTCAATGACAATATGTCGATAGACTGTGCTTCAAAAAAAGCCAACATGTCTGAACGAAGTGGCGGAAGATACTATAATCTATATTTAAATGACCCGAATCGCCAAATTCCTGTTCCAAGGAAGAGTCCCAGTGGTTTTTGTCAGCCTTGTTCGCAAGAACAAGTGACAGTACTCATTCATTCCATCGTCAATGAAAAAATGTCGTTAGTAGCTGCTTCGATAAAAGCAAACATGGCTGTTAGTACTGCAAAGAAATACTACGATAAATACATGGATAATCTAAATCAGGAAGTCCCTATACCAAACCTCGGAAATGATGGTAAACGTTTTACTCAAAACCAGTTATCAGAATTGATGGGTTACCTCGTCGATGACAAGATGTCAGTAGCAGCTGCCTCAAAAAAATCAAAAGTGTCTCTAAATACTGCTAGAAGATACTATGATCGATATTTACAAGATCCAACTCACAGAATACCAAGTGGGAAAAGTAATTTTGGAAGACGGTATACAAAACCCCAAATAAACAAATTAATCCGAAGTATTGTCGATGATAAAATGTCTATATATGCTGCTTCTATAAAAGCCGGCATGAGTGAACCCACTGCCAGGAAATACTACATGGATTAATTGAATAGTGCGACCGGTACAAAAAAAGAAAATCAAGGTTCCTGAATGGCTCTCAAAATCACGAAATCTTTATTTCCGATGAATAAGCTATGCCTGGACAGTTTCTATTGAGGTGCCATCAGCGAATGCATTTACAAAAAACCACTGTTGTTTCAATCTGTAATCATGTAAACATTTGACTTTTGAATAAATAAATAAGATAGCTTTTTTTTTTTATTACTACTGTTGGAACAAAATCTGGTTAATTATCAAATTTTTGTTAATGGTTTTGTTGAAGTTACACGAAAACGATATTTGTTACACTAGATTAACAAAAAATTCGTATTTTTGTTAGCCGACAAGTTGTCTAATGTAGAATTACAACCTATGCATAATAAATAGAAACCGAAAGCTGATCGGATGGGTATAGATGGGTATAGATGGGTATAGATGGGTATAGATGGGTAAGGATGGGTAAGGATGGGTAAGGATGGGTAAGGATGGGTATAAAACAAGTGGCACAATGGGTATGTTTAGACTACCCGATTGTAAAAAAATGCATTTACTCTAATTTAAAAAAAAAGGATCGAAAGCTCTGGAAAAAAATAGTTAAAAAGTACAAAAGGCAAATATATTATTAGCTAAGAAATGGAACTAAAGCTTTTACTCGCTTTTTTTTTTTTTTTTAAAAAAGAGGGTTTATATAGCTCCTGTTATGTTAATTAATGGGTCTAGTTGACTGTGCTATGAGATCACCTTGGCGTTTTTCTATCTTCAGATAGCACCGAGATTCTTCAATAAAGATTAGAAGATGGATAAAGAGGAGAAACGATATTTTTATATTTATTTGTATCTTCTTTTTGGCTTAGTTTGGATATTTGGAAATCTGATATGATGGTATAAATATTAAAAACTGTTTGGTAGAAGTAGTTTTGCGCCGTTGTGTATTTTTTCACATAGGACTATATCAATCTAGCAGGAGAAAGAGCATCTTTTTATTATCATTATCATTTTTGTTATTATTATTATTTATTGCATGATTTGGAGTATATATAAAAGTACTAGGACGTAGCACTTATGTTTATAAAAAGGTTAGTATCATATTTTTAGTACGTATTTGCTTAAAAAAATACAAAGCTATTCCTTAGGAAGTCAAGTAACCATTTATTATAATTTCTGTGGTTCTTATCCACAAAATACTAAAAAAAAATGGCTCTTTACCATATTTTGGCAATTACAACAATTTTACGTAATTATAACAACAATCCTTGAGAAGTTATTTTTTTTTTTTTACCAAGATAAGCTACATCTGTCTTTTCATATCATTAGTTAAAGTCATTTCGTATGAAAAACACCGAAGTGTATATGTTTAACATTTGAGTAGAAGTTGCTACTTTCAACATTTAAAAACTAAAATTTAAAAGAAAGCATTCTTATGTTCCCGTACTTTTCCGTGAGAAACCCAATGATTTATGATCTGGTTCTTTTACTTTTATGGGATAAATCATCAAACATGATTCCAGGTCAAAAAAAAAAATAAAGTGCACAAGATCACATTATAGAGACTTCTCCCTCGCTTTTAGCAATGTGCCAATCTGAACTTATGCATTTTAAAGGAGTACAAAGTTTCATGCAAATTGATCCTGCTTTATGTATTATTAGAGGTCATCCCTTTTTTTTTTGATATGTACGCCATGTGATCGTTTGTAATTTCCAAAGATAATCAGGTTCATGTGCTTTTGTAAACAAAATAGGATTTTTTTTCCCTTTGCTGTTATTTTTACCAGGTTTTCATTTTTTTGCTGCTTATTGACATTTCTAATTGTATTGCTTTTAATAAACGTCATACACTTTAGTTAGCTGGTAAAAAAGCAGAATTGGCATCGCGCCACACTTTTGATTCTTATGCTATGAAACAATAGCAGTGATAATAGTAAGAAAGAAGATATATAGTGTAAATCTATGAGATTGTATTTGGTTTGTTTGTCAATAAAAGAATCACATGCCAAATAACGCCAAATACATTTTTAATGTAACCTTATTAGAGAGACTTGCTTTTTTATACTGCTTCAATATCATCAATACAATGCCATTAATTAGCGAAGATGCCGTTTAGTAAGTATCGAATCCTTGTAACGGCAAAGGTGCTATACAGAAATGTAATTCAAACCCCCATATTTTTTGGGGTGAAATTCAGAAAAAGAGAGACAGTTTCAGCCACAATTTATATGAGGCATTCTTATTGTAACCTCATATAAAATATAAAAAACACAGTTAATACATAATACCAGTTTCCCATCAACTTTGTGTTGCGTTCTTGATAGGCAACATTGCCAAATGTATAGCTATGATTGTGAATAAAATCGCTACTAAAGTGGTGGTTTTGATTAAGTGATTGATTACATATACTCTGATGTACGTTTGTAATGATATCTTAATCCTCTAAGACTCGAATCAAAAAGTAAGCATCGTTTTCTATATGTGACAACAGTACAAGTTTTAATGTAAAAAAACGGAAAGGCCCTGATATCTAATACGCCATTTGAATACGCTTCATCGATTGGGCCGATTAAAGCTTATACATTTGATTCAAAAAGTCTCAGGTTCAAAGTGCTGCAGCAGCAAAAAGCAAAACCTTTATTGACTCAAAAGTCGCATTTCTTCTTGTTCAATATCATTTAATAGCCAATTATTTTTTGCTATTACTGAGGCTGAGTTTTTTTTGAATGTCTTAATTTCAATATACGATTTTCTATATTCTTTTCGTTTTCAGCGACCAAAGTAAAGGAATATGGAAAGCGATCCTAATAAAAAACGAAAACTGAATGATCCCAACGATCCGACCGATTTTCTCAACTTTGATTATGGTTTTCCGATTAACCCATCTCAAGATCCTGCTATTCCAGACGATTTCTTTTTATTTGTAACGGACCAAGCAAATCCTGGAAATGTACAAGGGATTCCAAATGCTGGGCTTAATAACACTGTTCCTACAACACAAATTCCGCCGGCAGGACCCATATTAACAGCAACAGCAACAGAAACAACAACAACAACAACAACAACGTTACCGCAACAAAGCAGCATGGTGGAGACTACTTTTGAGCCACCTAATCAGGCTGTTTTTACTATTGCAGTAGGAGGACGAGTGTTTAGACTCAGCTGGGAATCGTTAAAAAGTGATGGACCCACCAATTTCTTTTTGGAGTATTTTCGAAAGAAAAAGACCAAAGTGATGTATATAGACCGCGATCCAGATATCTTTGAGGTGATTGCTCGACACTTACGTGGTTATTATGTGCGACCTACAGACGATATACAGGCCCAATCTCTATTGTTCGACGCTACTTATTATGGATTGACAAGGTTAAAGAAGTGCTTGCAGGAGTATCTTTTTATAAATGTGGGAGGGAGAATATTTAGACTGCCATGGGACTTGTTTCGTAAAGGTAATATATATATATATATGTTTATATATGTAAGAGGAACATCGTCTTATTCATTATCAATGTAGATGGGACACACAATTTTTTTACGGGACCTTTAATGCATTCATTCCTATCGCCTCATGGAACGGATGGTACGCCTCCCATTTATATTGATAGAGATCCAGACATATTTGCAGACATTGTAAACCATCTCCGGGGTTACACGATTCATATTAGAGACGAAATGCATCGAAAGAATTTACTCAAGGATGCACAGTATTACGTGTTTAGACAGTTAAGTGATAAGCTCTTAACAGCCCAACAATCAGTAGCTGGCTTTGGCGAAGGTATGAACCGAGAAGTCCTTTTATTATTGCAGGATATCCGTGTTGTGAATATGCTAGAATCAAAGGCCACCCAAACAAGTACAGCTATCAGCAAGCCATTAAACGAAATGACACCCGCCGATTGGTCCTTCACGCAGATCCAGTACAAGAGAGCAGCAGATGGACCCCCACATGCACTACTTGTCCAGATTGCAGATATTTTGATGCAAATACATCGTAAACAAGATGAGTTTAAACTTACATTTGAAATGAACGAAAGTGACATGAAAAAGATGCGCAACATGGCACACACAACAAAGGCATCCAATGGGGTCAATAGTGAAATGTATCTTGACGATTACTGTGCCATGACAATTGATGATACACAGGTCAAGTCACTAAAGACATACCTTGACATGAGAGATGATGAGAGTAATACGTGGGAAGTCTGTCAAAAGTGTGGAGATAACTGCAGTGTTTCTCGTATCATCCTCCAGCGTGCCATTTGCGGTGTTCATCTCGTAGATAACATGATTACTTTGTGTGCATTAAGGTTGGAAGCAATTAGCTCACAATTTAGACTGAATTTAAAAAGACAGTTCCTGCCTGGATAAAATAAAAACAAAAAAAACCGCTTATTTTGTGTTTACTTTTTTTTGCATAAATTTTTGACTTGTTACAAATCTTATCTACAGATTAAGATGATTTAATTGGACAATGATAAGAAATATTGCCATTTATAGTAATTTACACGTCACACCTACTTTTTTTTTTTGATATCAGATTTCTCACGTCTATAAATATTTGGATCCAAAGGCAACTTTTTTTCATTTCTTCTTTCTTTTTTTTCTTACTTTTTCTCTCTTTTTTAAATCCATCATGCCTTTCCGTTGTAAATGTGGTAGAACCTTTGAAAAGACCGATACTTTTGCGTCTCACACATCAAGCTGTGCTCCATTCCATAACAGAAGAATGTCTGACACCACTCAATTCTCAAGCACATCTCAATCGTCTCTTCCATTTCTAAGCACATCTCCTTTATCTTTTATGCCATCTGGATTTTTATCTGGATCATCATCTGCTGCAACTTCGCCTACTACCGCCAATGGAGATAACCACTCTATGAATGGCTCTTTTACGATGGATAACAATAACACCTTGTCAAGCTCGGTGCCAACAAATGCCTTCTTTATGCCAACCGCTCTTTCAATTCAGAATGCCTTTGAAGGTGCACGACGAAGATCTATGTCGTATGGCTCTTCCCTTAAGTAGTTATTCCACTTCATTATTTATATTTTGTACATACTTTTTCTCTTTTTTCTCACTTTTCTATCTTG
>VCJE01002454.1:50039-67700 GCA_024140265.1 Backusella liffmaniae | reverse complement strand
TTTTTTTTTTTTTTTTTTTTTTTTTTTTTTTCGCGAAATGGTTATTGATTACCATGAAACGTGGTATGATTCTGTTTCACTGGTTCAAACTCACCCCATTTTCTTTTGACGGATCATCTAATTGAGTAATTTTTTGATCCCTGTACTTCCGATGATTGCGCAGAACCTATGCTTTTGCGTGGATTTGTTATATAAGAATAAAAAAAAGGTGGCGGAAGCACCGATAACAAAAGAAAGAAAGATGTGTTACTTTAAAAAGTAAAAAGATAGCGGGGAGAGATTATCATGAGAAAAAGGAAGGAAAACAAAAGCCATACAAAATTAAATGTAGAGGGAGGAGGATGGAGGATGGAGGATGGAGGAACGGTTACTATTGATTGTATTCTTTAAACCATTTTTATTCTTATCATCCTTTCCGATATCCTCAAATATTTAATATTCACTCTCACATGCCACCGGGGGTAAAAACTCGGGGGGACGTACTTTACCAGGTCTGAAATTGGCATTTGAATTGGGCACTCTATTTTTTTCTAGCGTTCATACTTAAGTAAGCTTATTAGGAAGGTTGTACCAGTTGACAAATCCATGTGTGCATCAAAGATGGACTTTTTTTGAAAACATATAAATATATACTTCAAATTTTAAATTCCTAGAAATAATATTCTTCACTTTTCCTCATCTACTTTCCCACAATAACATAATGACATCCTTCTGCACAACCATTACTTCTACTTCCTCAACAACAGAAACAATGATTTGTCATAAGATCGATACTCCTCATGAGCATACTAACGCTGCTGCTGGTTCGTGTCTTATTTGTGGCTCAAGGGTCCATCAAACAAGAGTAAGTTGAATGCCTTTTAAAACTATATCTATCTCATATGGATTTTCTTAACCATTATTTTTGATAATAGAACTGTCCTGTCTCTCCAAGAAATTAGATCCACTCGAAAGAACAAAAGTGCTTACATTTGAAAAAAAAATTATACCCTCGTCTATTATTCCCTCTTTTACTTTTCGCTTTTATTATTTTTAAATACACTGGAGATATCTCACCATTTTAGACGAGATAAAGCCAAAGGTTCACTTTTTTTACAAGAGCCTTTCTCCAGCCATCATATCTTGATAAAAAAAAGCCATTTTTTATTTTATTTTTAATAAAATACAAACATTGTATATTTTTTCCCCTATATATATAAAATGAAACATCTTTTAATGATGATTACAATTTTAAATATAATATGATATCATTTTGGATTATCGCTACATTTAAAAAGGGATGATCTCAAAATGTCTCCATTTGTTATTACTTTAAAAGGAATTTTTCGCACTGTACTTCTCCAAAAAAATTTTGTGCCTTAAATTGGGGGGTCGTAAATGATTATATCACTTTTTAAACTCAAACAGGTTGCTCTCTTTTATAGAGCTTTGCCTATTTAGAGAGTTTTGAAGTGGAGGAATGTGTGCAGATCAAAGAGCCAGTGCATTGGCGAAGAGTTGTTTTAAAAGGTAGCGAGTTTTTTTTAAACCAGTCAAATTTTACCGACATATTTAATTTGGTGTAACATGGGAATTATGTCTTATCTAAGCGTAGCAATATAATGGTTGATACATGAACAAGTAAATGGTATACAACATTCTCTCATTGATTTGTTCAAATTAACCTTTTTCTCAAAAACAGACATATTGTCTTGTGATATTGAGTGACCAAATCATTTTGACATAATAAAAGGAATAATAATTAGATGTCTTTTTTAGTTTATCTACAATGAAATATTCGTTCTCTCTCTCTGGATAACCAAGAAAAAAGTTTTTTTTTTCATTGTGTTTTTGCATGTGAAATAAATACAATTTATTTGATAGTGGTTAAATGCCGCTTTGTCACTTTCAAGTAATCACTTCTAGTAAACTTTTTTTAATAAAAAAAAAAGTGGAAATTTTTAGCCCTTCGGTTATTATCATTGTTGTTTTTATTGTTGTTTTTATTGCTGTTTATAGATGAATGTATCTTTGTCTCAGTTTTATTTCACTTGAGTACATTCAGATTCCACGTGTATAGGCTCACCGATAACCCGGTTGCACTTGTGATTAAAAAACGTCCTACGTTACATATTATCTAGCATTTTTTGGTGGGCCGCGGACCGTGGTGATGATGAGTAGGTTTTCCCGATTTTTACCCATTTTTAACCTTCAAATAAACAAACTAAAAACTTTGTTAAATAAGCTTTTATTTCCAATCTGGCATTAATGAACATAGAGCCGGTTTTTATTTTCGCAAAAGCTATCATTTTTCTTGTTTTTCAATTTCTATAATTATATAGACTTTATTTTTCATTCCAACTCTCCTTTTTTAATGTCAAAAGCAACTAATATTTACCTGATTATTATTAATAAAAAGCAGATTATTTAATAATGGGATGCCTGTTTTATCTTATTGTTGAAGTTACTCATTTATCTTAAAAAAGTGCTAGTATTCTAACCAAAGAATGGGGGGGGGGGAGGAGAATGGTTTTTTAAAATATAACATTAGTGTTACAGCTCTCCGTTCCACTTATATCACCAAGGAACTATTTCACATGCCACACACCTTTTTGTCTATTAATCAAATGTATGCCAAACTAAATATGTATAACATAATTCTTTTTCATGTAAGCATTACATTATCACATTCTTGTAAATTAGTTCTTATGTAAAACGTTTATCTATATATATATTTCAGACGGTCTTTTTTAAAAAGAAAAGAAGATAAATAAAAAAAACATAAGAGGACCCTGATCAAATCCCTAATCTAAAAATAAAATGCATCCATGTATGAGCTCCTCCCTTCGGATGTGTCAACAATTGGAGTAAGATGATAGTTTTGTGCTATCGAAATCCCGTAACTCACCGTGCTAACTAAAAAAAAAACACAATAATAATAGGTAAAAAATAGATCTGAAAACATTAAAAACAAAAGTAGTACTAGTAAATATACTCTATAACTATATTTAAGGTATTCATTACCCTTACACTTTTCATTCATAGATGATACGTCTTTTTTTTAAAATAAAAAAAACGCAAGAGTAGATAAACTATTTTACATGTGATAGAAACACCAGGAATTTTGAATTGCCAGATAAAGAGATATTTCGGTTTTGTAACTAATGCCGAAAAAAACTTGGGATGATACTGAAAAGTAATGCCTAATATAATCCATCTCTATCAAATGACTATGAGGAGTCTATGTTTTTTGTTTTTATCAACATTGAAAGTGTTACAAGCAAATAAGCATGCGTAAATGCCCGCCAACCTCGATCAGATCATGATCTGACATCTTAATATATTTTAAGAGAGAGCCGAAGCTCTAGACCTTTAATAGAAAATTATTTGGGGATATTTTTTTTTAGCTTGTCCTGATCGAGATTTTATTTTTACTGTTTGTACACAAACACGAAAATACCGTGAGCTATTATTAAAGCATTGACCATGCTGAGATTTATCTATTAAAAAGAACATTTTCATTTCTAGTTACTTAAAGTAGATGTACAAAGTGGAGTAGGATATAAAAGTCGTTTAGATTAGAAATAAAATCCATAATACAGTATTTTCTGTTATATCATATTTGAGAAGATTGTAATTCTTTTTAGACCAATAGTATTTTTTTTTGACAACTTGAGAAGTCTTTATAAACAGGGAAGGCATGGAGCTGAAACAAAACAAAATAATGAGACTATGCGTTGCAATGAGTGATTTTTTTTGCCTTAATTAGTAATCTTGAAATTGTTTATCGTTTTCAAGCAGAGGATATACCACGCGTAATCGAACTGAAAAGAATTACAACTTTGTGAGTACAAGTGAAATGCGCCATATTGATTCAAAAAGAGGTAAATATATTATGTGCGATGCTGTGAATAATACTATATTCGCTTGATCTTTGTTGAGTATATGGTATTTTTATTATTATTATTGTTATCAACATGCCATCTTTTAAACCCATTTGTCAATTAATGCTTATTTTTAAACCTTTTTATATTTCAAATATATGGCCCATTACGATATCCCAAGTATGAATTCCACTTTAAAAGTTGAAAAATTCACACTATTTGTACATGTATTTAATAGCAATTTTATTAATCTTTATTACTTATACAGTATATATTTAGTAGTTTTTAGTGGCAATTGATTAAACACTCCCTTTGAATGAGACTTCTCCATCAGCTTGATAATAGAAGGGTTTACAATACATGAAAGTGATTCATCTTGTGGGAACACATATATTCTGAACTTCTTGATGTTTCGAGTATCAGTACATCTACTTCGGAGTCCTCTTCTGGTTTCATTATTACAAGTCCGTCTCCTTGTATGCAGATCTTTCATCGTCTATTGAGCTCTTATGAGGATAATACCTTTTCATTTAAAATTGGATTCTTTTACATTGAATGCACTTTTTGCTATAAACGGTGTTTAAAGAACATGTTATGAAATCGTGTCTTTAGCTAATACTTGATTATACTTACAGTGACTTAAGGTAGTTTGTAGCATTTCCATGAGTGAAGAAGTTTGGTTTGTATTACATATCAAGATGATAAATAATAACTGAGAATAATAAAGAAAGGGGGAAGAAGGTAAAAAAGATAAAATATGTCGTTTTAAGGAAGATAAAAAAATACATTTATCTTTTTTAGTGAGAGCAACAATCAACCAGAACAGGGATATAAATCAAACAATGAAAACAATATCTCCTGATTATAACTAGTTTATTGTCAAAAATAACCTCCTTTTACATGAGGTGGTGGCATATATTTGTTAGAAACTCTGTTTATTCTATCCTCGTTATTTTTTTAAAGAATATATAGAAAAAAAAAGAAATAGATAAAACCGGTATGCTCTTCTTGAAACGCAGAATTAAAAAAAAAAATTAAAAAAAAAGAGAACAGCAACTAAACTGCACGAATACATAGAGGCAAAGAAAGAGAACAAAATGGCTTTTTTTTTAATCAAGCAACAAAAACTATTTATTATGGACTATGATGATTGTATATATAGCTTTGTGCTCATTATATATATTATTGAATTCTCATTTACTTTACGTCTATCAAAGTCATCACTGAACCTATACTCAACCTCAGCTTTAATTGATCCTCTAGCGCTTATGTTGACTAATACTACGTGTCACTATAATTTACATAATCTTTTAGAAATAGAAACACCATTTTCAATTGATATTCATCTCATTAAACTCCAGGTTCTACTGTATCATTTCATTTTAACCCAATGATCATACTCAATTTGAAGCCTATTATTAAATCCAATTTTATTGGTTAGTAATATTAAGCAAATGCTACCCATTCTTTTGAACTAAATGATGCCGATATCCCTCCCCTTCCTCTTTCCCTCTCCGTTTTTATACAAAAATAAACAAACATATATGATAGATAGAATATATAGATAAGAGAGACTATATTATTATTTTTTACTTTGTGAGAAATTAATTTCAAAGATAGATTGATGGCCAAAAAATAAGCTCTTATCTCACAGTAACACAAAGATCAAGATTTTCACATGTCTCTTCTTCCTCTTTCTTCTTTTGTTCTCTTTCTCTCACTGTCATTATTTCACCAAAAACAACACGTGAAAATATGTGGAACGTTGGGAGAAAATGATTGCTTTATACAGATCATAATAACTAAGATGCGTGTTATTTTTTTGTAGATCCAATATTTCCAAATATAATGAAACTAAACAAATGGTCTTTTCAGGAGCTGATGTGTTGTTTTCATTGCACCATTAAAAGATGAGGCTTATATCACGTTTGCATTACATTGAAGTCTAATCGCCTTCTCATATGCTCATTTGATTATTTGTTTGTTTATAGTAATTGTTGGGGGAGAAGGAGGAGAAGTGAGTAAATAGCCTAAATTTGGTGTTTGCCTTGCGAAGTTCTGTTATTTTATTTATTTTTATTTTTTTCTCAAACAAAGAAATAGACGGATTTTGTCAATTGTTTTCAAATGTAAATTTATGCATAATTCTTCCTAAAAAGAAAATCGTCTGATTTCTTGTTGTTACTGTGTGATCATTGCAAAGTCTTTATTGTTTTAAAACCTATTTTCGTTTTTACTTTGTCAAAAAACTGTTACCCACATTTGATAAGATCGAATGTATGATTTAAATCGTTTTCATATAAACTGTAACTATACTTCATTAAAGTATGATATACTCCTAATCAGACTCAATAACTTTAAATTTTATGACGCAAACTTATCAGCTTGTCAATTGATCACTCGTCCCGAGATGTATATTTAAATTAATAGTGATAATAAACCAAGTTCCTAATGCGATAAATTATGGTCTTTTATTATTATTATTATAATTAACATCTGAAGGTATTTAATTCTCCAAGATGTGTTACTTCTTTTTGCTATTGTTAGATTAAATGAATGCTATACGTCTTATCTTGGAGGTTACTTATACAAATAAACAATAGTTCTGCATTTAGGTACACTCCGAGGTTGGTGGTTTTCAACTTAACATGTGTGTGAAACTATTTACAACATAATATGGAAGCGCGATATTGTCTATCTTTGAGAATTTTATAATACCCATTTGGTAAAAGGAGTGCTATCTGCATGAAAAACCTTTCGCATGTTGCCTTTCGAATCTTAACATGATAGTTTTTGCTGTTATCGTCGTCGAACTGAAGAATAGGGATACCTTGGGTTTCCATAGACCGCCTCAATTGAACTTTGACATCATCTGCCAACTTTAGTGACGTATGATTCAGAAAATTCTCATGACACCATTTCGGATCATAAAGGTCTATAATAAGAATGTTTAATATATACGACCAAGGAAGTTGTAATTTAACAACTCACTTTCTTTAAAAGCTTGGTACACATTCAATAAGGTGATATGATCTGCATAATGACTTTCAAACTGCCGCTTCGCTATAACAGCTTCTGCTCGTCTTTTGTAGGGACGGTTAAAACAGGAGGACCCGATAAGAGGGCTACCGAAGTTAAAATTTCTTCTGAACATCCATATTTTGGACTCTCAATCAGTATCCTGCTCAGGGGTGAATCCAGTGGAAAGAAGGACATCAGCTCACCACCAGGTGTTATTCGGGAATCTTTATCACAAGCCTGGAGGTTCTCTAGAATGTCAAGAGCGTCCATAAATAGCTCCGGAGAAGGAGAGTCCATATAGTCGAAATTAATAAGATCAACAATTCTAAACCCCAATAGGTGAGGCACAAAACTACTCAAATTATGATAAATTGCTCCATTTAATGGTAAGATGATTGTTTGTACACAACCTCGACGTGTAGCTACTATATCCATAGCACAACGTGTCGCGGAAGAGATGGATGTTGACCTCGGCTCAGAGGTGGGATACAGTATCCGTTTCGAGGATTCCATTGGCCCAAAAACTTTCCTAAAATACATGATGGACGGTATGCTTTTTCGGGAGGCTATTTCTAATCCTCTTGTCACAAGATACTCTGCTATAGTACTTGATGAAGTACATGAGCGCTCACTTAGTGTGGATATTCTAATTGGTTTACTGAAAAAAATCTGCAAGGAGAGAGCCGATCTAACTGTCATCATTATATCTGCTGAAAAATTTCATGAATGGATTGTTTGACTTAAATACAGGTGAGGCCGCTTCAACCAGTACTTCATTTGAGGAGAACTCATTGAAAGAGCCTACCAAACACTTGGGGTGTTAATGGATATCACTATTTTACAATATAAGTTGCTATTTATACTCACAATAGTATCAAATATGTTATTGTAGAATTCATTATCTTCAACGGATGAGCAAGGTATCTCTTCAAGTGTGAGTCCAGTTTTGTTGATTAAATTTTTGGGGTAATACACTATTTCCGGTATATTTTGTCGCCAATTTTGGGTTGACCCATGATTAATATGTCGTCAATTCCGAAATAAAACATGGTTTTTCAAGAAAATAAGTCTTCTCTCAACAACAAAATAAATCGATATTTAAAAGCAAACAAACTACAGAGACGGTATTGAGCTCTTTTTCATTTATTTCTATTTCTTTTTCATTAGTTATGGCATTATGAATTTCTGGATCAACGATATATTAATCCTGGGTCAGCGACATTTTAGTTCAAAATCAACGACATTTTATTTTTTAACCAGCGACATTTTTTTCGCACTAAATGACATCCAACCCAAAATTGGCGACAAAATATACCGGAAATAGTGTATTCTCGTGTTATCTTGGAACCAAGCTTGTTTCCAAGTTGAGCAATGTTTAAATGTTCAAAGCTATAATAAAAAAATATATTTAATATAGATATCGAGCTAAATTAATTTCATGCATACCTATACTTATCGATATTACCATCTCTCTGAATAGTGTCAAGGGTTTTCTTCCATATATCCCAGAAATTCATCTCGACATCTTCTTCTACTACTATTTCTTCTTCACTCTCCTATCAGCGGTAAAAAAAAATAGAAATTAGATACGGATTCTTTTCTTTCAAAGCCATTGTATATTTACTGTTTCTTCCTACGACTCATAAAGTGGCGGACCGTAATGTTCTGGCGATAAAGATAGACCAGAATGTGTTGTTGGTTATACTTCCGATTGTGTCTCTGTTAAAGATGTTTGTGGATCCTCAGCAATTTTTCTATGTAATTCCATTACGGTAGTAGTTCCGTAGTTGACATTATGGAAGTTGTTGACGGTAGTTTTTGATTGGTCTTCAGTGGCCTATTTTGAACAACGTTAGTATCTTATAAACTACAAAGAAAAGACAATTAACAATACTTTATCAATGATTTCCTCTGATAAACATTAGACATATCTTTTCACGTCGTCGTCTTGTATCGTACATATTGCTTTATGTTGTTGAGACATAGTTTATACTATAGGTGACTTTCTGTCAATTTTTGCGTTCAAAATTACTACTGAAATTTACAGTTGTGTTACTTCTTTGATAAAGGAGTAGCACGCAAACATCACATTTATATGGCCACAATAGAGTACGAACAGTTTTGATTTTATTACAAAGATAAATAAATCAGTTTTGCTAATCGTTATACTTTCAAGTGCTCTTTTTTCTAGTGTTAAAACACTAAACAAAGGTCATGCGTATTCATATTTAATTGGGATGACACACACATACATATACACTGTGTCCGTCCATTAAAATCACCTCCAAGTATGTTAAAGTGCAAAAATATCAAATTTTTATTTCTAAATCATTACTCAACTATCATCTATATATTAGCCGATTTTGTCTAATCACTTGAATCAAAATTCTTTTTATTGAATGATGGAATAATTGAATAGAGAGAAAAGAGTTAATATTCCATTTTTACTCTTCCTTTTTCAAGTCGCTCATGTTGGTGGCCTATAAAAGAAGGTGAGTATGTTTGTGTTGCATAAAAATGGCACTTATTCTCTTACTTCAACAGGAGTTCTAAGAAAAAAAAAGAACAGATGTTAATAAAATAAGTAAATTCTATGACATGAAATTACGTTACCCTATGAAAATAAGCTGCTGGATTTGTGTAGTTTCTTCATCTTCTTGGTTATCCTCAACAAACAACTAAAGAGCATGGTAAATAATATGATACTGTGTAACATAAATGAATAAATAGAACATTTACCAAAATGTGAGTAATGTTTTGATACTTGACAAATCTTAAATTGACAACACCATTCTCTTCAAAGTTTTCTGGTGTTAACTCAAGGACTTGTGTTTCTTTTACTGAATCAGTATCATCAAAACCCAATACTTGTCTGTTGGCATAGATTTTAACAGTTTTTGGTGCGTTGGCAACGTTAGGAACCTTGAATTTCAAAGAGTGGAGCTTCACAGCTAATGTTTTTACAACAGCAAAAAATCGCGGGTTAATATTTCGATTCGTATAAAACTCGCATAACTAATAAAGAACCTACGTTGATTGAAAGGAACGCTGATAATCAATTGCTCATCTACATCGCTTTCCAAATAACTTTCGTCCTCTTTAAAGATATTTTTAACATTGTGTTCGTCTTTTTGATTTAAAGCATCCATTTGATTAGGTGTAATGAATTCAGTCAAATCAACCTATACACATATTAAAACAGCTATAAAATGAGTTCCTAATCAATCATTAAGATCTAAAGAGGGATGAATTTACATAGCCGGGAACACCGACATTCTTCTTGGCAGAGCCAGAGCTGGAACCACCTTCACCAGCATGCTGCTTGACCATTGCCTCCAATTGCTGAGGATTGGCACCCTTCATTTCACCGAGCTTGTTACCTCCTTTGTAGAACTGGAAAGTGGGTCTAAACGCCAACAACTATTAATAAGAGAATAATACATATATATATTTAAATGATAAAGCACTCACAAGCTTGCGACCTTACAAGCAGCGGCAACTTCTTTTGCTTCATCAGTATCGATCTTTGCAAAAATAACTTCACGGTACTTTGAGGCTAACTGCTGGAAGAAAGGAGCAATCATTTTGCAAGGACCACTGTATATTTTAATAAAGTGAGTCGTTTTGTTTGTAGAAACCAAAGAACAACAAGTGCTTACCACCAGGTACCAAAAAAATCGACTACGACTAGCTTTGTAGTAGAAGTCAAGAGCTGTTGAAATTCAGCAGCGTTATGGATATGTTGAACAGACATTTTTGTATTATTATTATAATTATTAATAATAAAAAGAAAAGAGATAGAACGCTTAAAAAACAACACGACAATATGAATACGCAAGCAATTCCGGTCACGACACGTTATTAAAAAAAATGAAAGCAAAATCAACCAACCAATAATAAATGTACATTTTAATTTATTAATAAAGAAAGATTTTTTTTTAAGCAGATACAAAGCTAAAGTATTGGCGAAGGGCATCTGATAATGCTTCTGGTAAAGAGTTGATATCACGCAGAATCATAAAGTATTGGAAGGGGAATGTATCCAAGTAAGAGTTCATCTCTAGTGCTAATTTACCGTTCTTTTGCACATATTTAACACTGTTCATGCTCATAATCGACTCCTTCTCTGGCTTGTTATCGACAACAATAAAGATAATCATGATTTGCTGATCTAATGCACTTCTTACCAATGAACGAAGGCTTTCGTGGTCTTCACAGATACCGTCAGACAAGATCAGCTGGAGCTGCCATAACTCGGCGTTGCCTGGTCCAGAGGAATGCTTTGCGTTCTCAAATAAGCTGATAGTAGATTCAACAAGCTTATTGACATAGGTCTTTTGCTGGGCAAAGGTAAATTGCTGAATAACAGAGGCACCCGATTCCGAAGTAAAAGGCTGGTCAAAGGGATGCAATAGTCGGACGCGCTCACCAAACGAAGTGATAGAAATATCACCCACTTCTAATTGAGACAATGCCTTCGAGATAAGTGACAGGGCTTCGTATGCAAGCTGAACAGAATGCGATTCGGACATTGACTTTGAATCATCGATGGAGATCATCACCTGGTATTGGCGCTTACTAGGCTTGGTGCGACGTAACCAAATTTTGTCCTTTTTAAATTGACTTGCAATGTAGGGGATAATCTTCTTCATATTGAGTCTTTTACCGGTGCGGTAATCTCCCTTCAGTTTTGTTGCCAAGGTAGGCTCCAAAATCAAACGCAACTGTTCACAGAGTCCCATGGCCAAGTCATGTGTGAGGTTTTCGTAGCCTTGCCATAATTCACGGGCCTTGTTAATGTCGCGTCCTTCTTCACGCCAGTCTGCTACTTGAGTTTCGAGTTCATCACGCATACGCTCAATGTCTTGCTGTTCAAGTGGTTCACGAGCAACGACAGATTCATCCATGGTCAATATTTCAGTCTCATCAATAAGCTGAGATTGAGGAAGTTTCTTACTCAAGATGGCGCCTTGGTTATCTTCAGCACCGGCAGCAGTATCCAAGTTATCACGAGGTAAAGGCATGGTATCCACTGCGTCATCCATTGTTTCGTCTTCATGCATCTCACCAGAGGCTCCCTTGTCATTTTCCTCTTGCTCATCCATACCAGCCATCTTGACATCTTGGATTTGATCAGGCTGTGCATTACCCATTGTCTGCATATCGTGGGCATCTTCATCATTCTTGACATATTCAAAGGTATCTTCCTCGTTGACCTTAACATCTTCAGCATTTTCATCTTCTGTCTTCTCTTCTTTATCAACTTGCTCGTCTTCATCACCGTCTTCAAGGTCAGCAAGTCGTCTACGCCAGTTTTCTAAAGCATCACCAAGGCTTCTTTGAGGGTTAGATTGTGACTTTTCAGAATCCTCCTGTTCATTTGACTCTTCATCTTCATTTTTATCATCATCATCATTTGCCTGGTTGGCGCCACGCTCAGCCTTGCCCTTTTGTTCCTTCTTTTCAGCCTTGTCAACTTCTGCGTCGGCATCTTCAGCATCTGCAGAATCGTCTTCTCCTTCCTTCTTACCAGCAGAACTCTTACTCTGCTTACCAGCTTCACCTTGTACACCAAACTGATTATCAGCAGCGGCATCATCGTTGGGCTGCTCACGGTTTTGAGCCTTCGTTTCTTCATCAGCATCTTGCTCGTCATCCTCTTCCATCATTCCACCCTTCTGTTGCTGCTCTGAATCTCCTACTTCTTGAGCTGCTTCTTCCTTCTTCTCTTCGTCTTCATCACCGCCATCACCCTGGTCTTCATCACCTTCACCTTGTTCAGTATCCATTTGAGCCGCAGCATCTGCCATTTCTTCATCTTCGTTTGAACCTTGTTCTGGGTCATCCAAAGCATCATGGAACGCCTCGCCACCTTCTTCTTCTTCAGGATTCTCTTCTTCCTGTTCCTTTTGTTGTTGCTGCTCCTCAACATCCATTGGATCAAACATTTGGTCCTCGCCCTGATCTTGGTTGTCATCGTTATTATCGTCACCATCCATTTCCAGATCGTCAGGCAACTCCAATGTCTCTGCTTCGGGTATCTCGGCATTCATTTGCTCACCAGGTCGATTGTCAATATCGTCTTCGTCTTCACCCATACCATCATCATCATTCTCATCGTTACCCTCTTCATCCATCTCATCGCCATCTCCTTCATCACCTTCTCCTTCTTGCTGGTTGGGAACCTCGTTTGCATTCTCGGGCTTTTCACCTTTAGAATCAGGTTGATCCTCATTATCTTCTTTTCCGACAATTTCAGACTCTTGCTGTTGCTCCTGCTGTTTACCCTGGTCAACAGTCTTATCCGACTCGTTCAGGTTTTCCTCGGCATCGTCACCCCACATCTTGTCATCAACAGCATCAGGATCCATATCATCTACATCACCAATCTGCTCATCAGGATCTTCGTCTTCACTATCTGAACTCTCGGAATCTTGTTCATCCTTTTCATCCTGTTCGATATCTTCGAGATTACCATCAAAGTCGTTTTCCATATCCATACCATTCTTCTCTTCCTTGGTATCTTGCTTATCATCTTTGGAGCGTTCTTCATTCTGGGTACCCAAGACCTGCTCCTCATCTTCAATCTGCTCACTAACGTCCTTGTCACCTTGCCCTTCGCCTACACCAGTACCAGTCATGGTACCATCGGCATCTCCTTCTTCACCATCATCCATACCCTCTGGCATACAGAAACCTTTGGTGATGATAATACTGAAAGAATTGACTAAACAGTAGGTCAATTTGGACATGGACTTGTGGTGCATAATCATACGACCCAAAGTATGCTGAGCTACCATCAAATATTGCTGGACAAACGGATACAATTGTTGTAACAATGATGTAATGTCTTGATCGACTTGAGAAGAGGCAAGCTGGTTTGTCAAAGATAAAATAGCAAGACATCGCTTCGCAGCAGTCTCTACATGCAATGCAGTGCTGAATTCGGCTTGTTTTTGACTCTGGAGGCGGATAAAATCATCTCCCATGCCGTTCTCCTCCTTGTCCTCTTCGTCATCAACTTGGGGCTTTTCTTCAACAGTGTTCAACTTCTTGAGATCTTGAATAGCAACCAAAGTAACGTCGATCAAGCCATAGATTTTATCACGGAGTTCATCCTTATTGGGCACATCCGATTCGACTTGAGTCTGTTGAACTCTGCGATGCTGGATAAACTGGATAATAGGATACAAGATATGAGATGTCTGAGGTGCTGAGCTCATAATACGAGTCAAGACATCTTGCATGGACGCAAGCTCAACATCATGGTCATCAAGGGTAGACGCAACATCGTCTGATAAGAGAGCAAAACCAGTGTTTGTACGAGGATAAAGGTAACGATTGACAAACAGTCCATCCACTATCTTTTGAATTTGACCTAGTCTCTGACAGACATTTACCATGTCATCCGTGGTCTGAATTTGGATAGTCTGAAGTTTGATCAACTTCAGTGCCTGTTGTGTCAAACGAGTGACCTGATCGACATGAATCTTATGCTGTGTTAAACGCAAACCAAGCGATTCATCATTGACAAGGGAAAAGCCGCCTTGTAAGGCAGTGAACAAGCTACCCAGTTGAACACAGGTGCCCTTTAGAATGGTCATACCTCTTTCCAATTTGGAGAGTACTTGGCGTTCCTTGTTGATTAAGGTAAACATGTGCTCAGTGGCTGCCATACTACGTTCTACTTCAAGCATCGACAAATCTCTGCTAACCTGGGTGGTACTAACGGTACGTAAATGGGTCAAACGTGCAATACAGCGGAAGTAATAATCATTAGCCTTTGTCCATTGCTCAGATAATTCTTTGCTGACGGTATTGTCAGACAAGAGGGTTTCAACAGAGGCAGCATTCTGGCGGAACAAGAGTGAGGTGTCAGAATTGAGCTCCTTCATATTACTAGGTCTTGATTTGAGACCTAAACGACGCAGCTCCTTCAAGAAATCAACCAGAGCCTTCTTCTTAATGAGCTTTTGATTGGTTACTTGTTTCTTGTTTTCTTCAGTTAAGACAGAGGGTGTTTCCTTTTGGAAATACTTGATTTGTTCAATCATTTCAGTCATGAAAGCTTCTAAGGGTAGTTTCTGAGACTCCTTATCGGCTACAAAGATGTCATTGCGACAGTAGGTACGCAGGCGGTTCAATGTCAAAGGTAAATTGGATAAGTACTGCTTGGGGGGTGTCCAACTCTGTTCTTCAAAAGTAGGTACCTCGGTCTTTGTTAACCAGAACTGAGGCTGAGATAATTGGTCAATCAAACCATGGTTGATATCCTTCTGGTATTTTCTATCATCTCCATACTGGTACATTGCATGTTCTTCGTTGTAATTGGCAATAACAGTAAGCATGGAATTACCCAACACCTCGCGATATTTGCGGATGCACTTATGAAGTTGACGATGCGTCTTGGAAGCACTCTGACGAAGTGCATAAATGTTGACATCCTTCCAAGTGGCAATCTTGACGAAATCCTTGAGGTCTTTTTCAATCGGCTTACGAAGTTGAGTCAACATGGTCTGTGCGTGTTCACGGAATTGGGCATAGTAGAGATACACATTATGCAAGATGGTGGCTGTACGCTCATAGTTGACCTTTTCAGCTTCAAAGGTTGAAAGCTGAGACTGAAGCTTGGTTTGCTTGTAAAAGGTATCAAGCATTTGAAGACGTGGCTCGAATTCAATAATGGTAGCAGTTTGAATAAACTGATCCAAAGCACCAAGCAATTCGTGCGTCTTTCTGACATTTTCCTCGTCCGAGTCGGTTTCAAAAGAAGTGTTGTTAACAGTGTCATACAAATGGAACCACCAGTTAAATGCAGCATCTTGACTATATTGCTCTTGAGCAGCCAATAATTTTGGCCAGCAGTTCAACTCAAGTTGTCTCCAGCTAACAATAAGACTAATCAGCTCCTCGCGCTGATCTTTGAGTGACACATGTTTGGCAGCATATGCCTCCCAATCTTCAGATTTTTGTAACAATAATTCAACACCAGTCAAGAACTTGGCAACAGGAGACAATATCGAGAAGGTAAGTAGACGGTCACAAATCACGACAAGTTGTTCAAGAATAGCATGCTCTGGCCATTCCTTGATAAGATCAAGGATGCGTGCCTTGAATCGATGAACAATGGGTTCTACACGCTTAGCCTCACCAACATTTTCGCTCTGGTAGAAATCATATATGTTATCACTGGTCATGGCAAATGAGTTCTCTGCTTCAAGGCGTTGGATCACAAGCGAAGTAACATTCAAGTGGCCTGCCTTACAAATTCTATCGGTACCATTCATAAAAGCGGATTGAGCCATTGAGGCCAATTGACCAGCAGCAGTGTAAGACTGCAAGGTTTCACGATCCCAAGACTTGTTGTTACGGACGCATTTATCAATATGATAGGCATTGAACAAAAGATGATGAAGATGGCCAATACGATAAATATCTTCGTCGTCTAGTACAGAAAGCTCTTCCACATCCTTTGGTACCGAATCCTTGAGTTTGGAGGGTTCGCTATCGTCAAGGTTCAAGTCTTCAAAATCTTGGTTGAAATCAGCAAAGATCTTCTTAAGATCTTCTTCCTCTAATTCTTCATCAGTACGAGGCTCATATTTCTTGGCACGTGTCTTGAACAGCGACTCCTTTTCGGCTTCCATCTTATGCTTGTATTCTTCAGCAGCCTTCCAGACTTGAATGATTTCGTTAAAAACAATATTGACAGAAATCAAATCATGTTCATTGACATAACCGTTTGTATGAATTCCCATGGTCAAGCGTTGAAGAACCACAATCAAAAGTCGAAGGTAGAAAGCCCACTTACGACTGGTGGGTGCTCGTTCGAAAATCACAGATTTTAATTGAGCCAAGTTGTCGGGTGTAGCCAAAATATGCCAATCCATATCATATACATGATGGGATACATCAGGATCGCGAATCAATAATTCAATAACACTGGACAAGAATTTATCAGTAGCAGATTGACGGGCATGTACGGTCAGGATACCCAAACCAAACTTGATGTCATTGACTGCAATAGTCAAGGGCTGGAGGATATCACGATAAAGAGGGAATTTAGCCTGCACACGATCTAAGAACTGGAGAGCATTGCCCTGTAAGACTGATTCACGCTGTAAGACGGACTCAACACCACTATTCTGGAGATCAATCAAAAGCTGTTCAACATTGCGATCAAGCATACTCTTTTGAAGATAACGTAAATCGACAAATATTTCATCCAGCATGGAGTTTTTGGGTCGAAGTGAGAAAATAGTGGCACTGCGAGCGAGTTCACCATGTACTTCATCCAGCTCTGTAGAGTTTTGTTCCACAATAGCATTGGTGCTGTTACCAGTATAGACCTTTTCAATCGACTTTCTAACTTCGATGTTGTCTATTAAGACTTGCTTATGGTTGTTAAGCAAGTCAACACGGAGACGGGGTTCAGAGGTAGGATCAACGGGATAGTCTGGAATATAAGCAGATACAAAAGACAATCCTAGATATACACGGGATTTACCGATGGCGGTGTAGAAGGAACCATCATCCTTGCTTCTCAAGAAGCGAATACTTTCCAATAGAGAGTCAAGGGCAGCAATATATAAGGGGTTAAATTCAATCTTTTTCACAGTTTCAGAAAGCCCGGTAAGTACATTTATAGCCTCATCAAATGGAATTTCACTCGAGGAATAAATAGTAGAGTTCAGCAAAGCTCTTGTAAAGGATGAAACTCCATTGAATGAAGTAGAAAGATTACTGTAAAGTGTTGGATCAATGACTTCAGAGACAC
>VCJE01002454.1:37399-50029 GCA_024140265.1 Backusella liffmaniae | reverse complement strand
TTAAAACATGTAAAAAAAAAAAAAAAAAATACAACAGTTAAAAATACAACATTACCTGTCTAGCCATAGAGATTGTTGTAACTAATTCCAACGACTTTCTATCCTTCATATCAATATTACTGGCCAAGAAAGTTTTCAGCTGCTTAAGTTGATCTAGGGCATTTCTATAAGCATCAGTAGGCATTCTTTCCACCGAACAGAGGATATTAAGACAAGCCATTGTCTCTACACTTTCAAACAAGCCAAGCGATCCTTCTGTGATACCAAGTGTCTAATCATTATTGTTATCATTAGTATTATTTTATCTATCAACAAACCCACCATGTGTCTATAAAAACTTACCACTTCTTTCTCCGAGGGAGTTAATTGATACAAGTTATCTTGATAGATACTTGAACGCCAGACACGCTGGTGATAGACTGCGGCAGCATCTTGTACCATACCAGATAGAGATGCATTGATCTTATCAACATCTAGCCAATCATAAAAGAAAAAGGTGATTAGGAAAAAAAGAAATATCAGAAATCAAAGAAAGATTAATACCTTCTGTATCCAATATCCAAATCAATCGTTGGTAAGGAACCATATCCAGGGGTGGGCGGGATGTCTTTTCGAAAGCAAACTTCTTAAAAACCAACATCAGACTCACCAATTCTTGAAGACCTTCAGAAGATTCGCACGCCAAATCATAAAGATGGGCAATAAGCTCCATTTCTTTTACTAAACTACTATAATCATAAAGGGGAACAAGAGCAGTATCCCAGTTGGTATCTCTTTGAACCTTTTCTTCATCAGTATCAGCAGATTCTAACTCGCGTTTTATAAACTAATAATTTGTTAGTATCGACTTTTTAGAGAAAAAAAAACATTCTTAATTATACCTCAGGCAATTTGGCAAGAGATTTCTTGACCTCTTCAGCATTTACAGTATCGTTTTCATCTACAGCATACAATGTAGAAACACCCTCTACTAAAGCTGCCTTTGCATCCACCTTTGCATGTAATACACGTGATTGAGGTGTCAACACTTCCTCTGTGTCAAACTGATAGACATTCATTGTAGCATTGATAACCTTTAACTCTGATTCCAACTGATGTAAAGATTCAGAAGAGAGTGTTGCAGGACAGAAATATTTCCAGAGAGCCTTCATTGAGCGACTGGTACTAAAGTCAAAACCAGACATGATGCTTTCAATATTTTCGAATATATGATTCATTTGAGGAGTCTTGACTCGCTCCATCAACTCCCGTTGAATTCGTAGAATGATCAATAGGTTGTCAAGGCTGAGAGTATTTTGCTGTGTCAGATTCCAAGCGAAATCGCGAGCATCAAGAATTTTGTTGAAAATATCAAATGTCTTTTTATGATTTAAAATAAAAAAAATTAGTACAATATACTGACAAACTGTTAATAGTGCTTACGGATGAATCGCATGAGTGATAATATCCTTGGTTTAACAAGCTGAAGAAACAAGATTTAACGGACTCAAAGAAAGGATACAGCTTGGAAACCACAGGATGAAGCAACTGACTCTCTGTCAAACGGCCCTCTTGGAAGCAGTAAGATTGCTGAAGACTAGTCAAATTGCCAACTTTGAGGCGTTGAGTAGCATTACACATTGTCTTAGTGGCATGCTCTTGTTTATATAGACGGACAAGAAGTGTATATGCATTAGTAGTATATTCCAGAACTGGTGTAGGTTGCCCCTGGCGGTGCTCATATTTGAGTTTAGAGTACTCAATGTACAAGGGATGTCCCTGAAGTTCCCTCAAGAGGTAGCCTAAGCGCTCCAAAACAGCAGTTTTTTCTTCAGTCGTCTGCTGAGCAAGGTAGCTCAACCAGCGGAAAGCTAAACCAACGTATTCAAAAGAAAGTTGCTCCAGGAAATAATCCACAGCTACATCAATCTTTCGTAAAGAGTCTTCGTTTTGCACATCAAGTGTTTCAACTAAATGAACCAAGTAAGCACTCTGCAATACAATTCTAGCCAATGCAGAATCATCCTGGAAGAGCTGACCACCCAAAAGCAAAGGACAGTTTGTAGGAGAAAACATGTGTTGCAAGACCTCTTCCTTGATGTCAGATTCCAAAAGATTCTGTAACTCCTCTGGTGCTTCATTTATATCAACAAAGACCTGGAAAAACGATTCGGAAATGGAATCATTGAGCGAGATACCACGCTGGAGGCGCTCCACCATATAAGTGGCAAACATAAGATAATCACGAACATTCTCGGATTTATTGAAAGACTTTCGCTGGGCAGTAGCACTCTCTTGTAATTGGTTCAAAGTCATAGGCAACTGAGCACCACGAATACCCAGAGCATTAGCAAGTTTTGTCACATCCTGTTGGTTCTTATTCCAGTTCGAATCGACGAGAGAAATTTCAATACCACGATTACGCATAGCACGAGAAAGTTCTCCATGCTGAGGATCAACAGTCATAAACATACGGAAGTTTGGATGAGGTGTGATGACCTTGACTTGACCATCAACAAGACCTCTTTCATTCACCATCAAGACACCATTGTTTTCAAATAGAGGATTAAGACGATCCAAGACAGAAGGATTGCACATATTGGCGTTATCAATTAATAACCAATGTCCCTTTTCTAAGGCGTTGATTAAGAGACCATCAATCCATTCAAATTTACCGGCTACTGAATCTTTTTCCAATGCTTGAAGTTCATCAAGAGAATCATTAATAGTAGCAATGGCTTCGGGTGCGTCTTTATCGATGACAGAGGCGGATGACAAACATTTCAATACGTTTGATATAAGTGTGTAGTCGAACTTGCCAGAAGCTGAATTACTATTTACATGCTGTCTACTTTCCAAGGTGTACCAAGCATCATTTAGTTGACGAACCAATTGTAAAACAGTAGGATACTGTTCATGATCAGGGGTGAGGCTAGTCAAGTGCATAAGCAAGTTCTTTGAAGCCTTGCTAGTCATTTGAGCGAGGCGATCCATAATAACCTGACGATGACGATTCAAATCCACCTGTTCAAAACCACCCAACAATTCCATGGTATCAACGCTGTTGTTCATAGCAAATTCTTCCAATCGATTACCAGTCAATTTACTCAAAAGGCGTACAAGGGAAGTCTTTCCAGAAGCAGAAGGACCAGTGACAATAGTCATCCATCCTGATTCAACACACTTCATAGATGCCTCCATAGAGGGTAAGAACGATTGGAGAATATGATCTTGGTGTTCGAATACATCAATGGCACTTTCAGATTGCTTTCTAGCAAGGCTAGAATGGCCAACGCAAAACTGAGTTGGAGATACATCGTAACTTGGCTGATCAGGCTTCTGGTATTTCACGTGGAACACAGCCTCGAATAGCTGAACAATCTTGACTCTATCCTCGTGTGTACGCATACGCTGCATATAAATAATATCAAGATATTCTGCAGGATCGCTCACATTGTCTTTCTGCATCAATTCAAGCCAGCGGAATACATCACGTAAATTAAACTCCCAGGGAGAGCCCTTTCTACCAAAGCTGCAACGAATCATAGTTTCTTCATACATATGGTTATTAAATTTAATCATCTTGGCCATAGTGGCAGGCTCAAATTCGGGGAAGAGATGAGAACAAATAAATAAGAGATCATCACTGCTAAGCTGCTCGACATATACTTGAGTGAAACGATTCACGAATGATTTGGGAAGACCTTTACGGCCACCACCTTGTTGAAGGGGATTCTGAGCACCAAATACACGGAATTCTTTGTCACAGAAAAATTCACGGTCCAATTCAGGAATATAGACAGCACCACGATGATCCAAACAAGAATTAAGACCTTCCAATACAGACTGAGAAGCCAAATTCAATTCATCGAGCAAGACCCAGTCACCAGCCTTCATTGCTTGAAGGAAAGGTGCATCACGCCAAGCAAATTCACCACTATTACCTCCTTCGACAGGTAAATCGGAACCAAACAAATCCATCAAATCAGTTTGCTCTGAAAGATTGATACGAACAAGGTTATGACCAGAAGCAGCTGCTAAAGCTGAAACAAGACTTGTTTTACCAACACCAGGACTACCTTCCAGTAAAATAGGTTTTTTGAGCTGCATAGAACGTATGACACGCATGGCATTATCAGATGTTGTTGGTGCAAGCAAAGTAAACTTGATATCTGCCTTTGCTAAAGGACCACGAGGAATTTCAAATGGACCGATGGCAAAACGACCGCCACTCATTTGCACTTTATCCTTTGTTTCGCCCAAAATGTCCACCTCTGTAGCCTTGGATTGACCAGATAGATGACGAAGACACTTGAGTCGGAAATCTTTGAGTGTATTACCAGCTAAGAATGAGCCAGAAGAACCATGGGATCCAAGACCATCAAGTAAGACCAAACATCCACCATGAGCAAAAGCAAGCTCAGGGGAAAGGTCGGCTTCAACAGCAACGTTTATGAACTTGACCCAAGATAAAATATCACGAAGAGATACAACTGTGCGGCTTTGACCTAGAGCTTGACTATACCAAGTAATGAAATCCAACATCTTTCCACTATACTCACTTAAGCTGGGATGAACCATTTGCTCCTTGATAATGGCTAAAAGATCATCACGATCAGTAACAGAGGGCACCCAAATCTCGGTGAAACGATTACGCAAAGCAGGAGAGAGTTCTTTTTTACCATAGTCACCACCAGGGTTCATTGTAGCAAGGAATTGGAAGTTGGCATGACCATAAAGTTCTTCGATCTGACTACCACCTTTTTCAGCCAAAACCAACAAACGGCTAGGTTCCAACACTGAGTTCAAGCGTTCAAGTACTGAATCGTCAGCCAATGAAATTTCATCAAGTAAAAAGAGATGGCCTTCTTTCATGGCTTGTACCAAAGGACCATCATGCCATTCGAATAAGGCTTGCTGATCATCTTCTTCCATACGGTTGCGTACAGGTCTCTGACCACCAAGTAAATCACCAGTTTCAGTATTTTGATGACAATTTACAATATGCAATTCACGGTTGTAAGTCTCTGATAACATTTGACAGACAGTTGTTTTACCACAACCAGTATCACCAACCAAAAGCACAGGTTCGTTGTATTTGAGACAACGTGCGACCAAACTAAAGAGTCTACGCATAGCTTTTGTCCAAACAAGCTTAGTCTCCTCACCGCTTTCTTCGGCTTTCTTTTTAAGAATAGAGTCATAAATAGAAAACTCCTCTAGTTTGGTACAATCATACATGACTTGCTCATCCAGCTTGACCCTCATCACCTGTTCCAAGACCTGCTTAACAACTCTCTTTTCTTCAGGTTTACGACATCTTTCTGCTAACAACATGTAGCCGTTTTCAGCAAGTTCTTGATAATCATTTGATTCACGACCAGCCCATCGGAAGAGATCGCGAAGGGTAATGAAACCATGCTTTTGTTCAAAGATACGTGTGCTCTGTCTGCGTTCCATCAAATCATTATATACCTTGACAAGCTTTTTACAGTATGAAGGGGCAATGGCACATCTTCTTGATAAAATAGTTTCCAATTCGTCCTCAGGTATATCATCGAAATGAAGCTCCAAGAAACGATTACGGAAGGCACGAGAAAGGGCCTTTCTACCTCCATAAAGACCAGCAGGATTTTGAGTAGCAAACAACATAAAGTGAGGATGAGGTTTCACAATTTCTTGTGTTTCAGGAATGAGCAGTTCACGATTATCATCCAAAAGACGATTAAGTGCTTCTAAAACATCACTAGGAGCAAGATTAAGTTCATCAAGTACAATCCAGTAACCTTTACGGAGCGCTTCGACCAACACACCCTCTTGGAATACAAGCTTTCCTTGGCTATTTGAGACATATGTACCAAGGTACTCTTGAAGATCAGTGTGTTCATGGTTATTGATACGCACAAAGCGGTGACCTGTCTTGTTGGCCATATACTCCACCATACTTGTTTTACCAGCTGAAGTAGGACCTTGAATCAATACAGGGAATTTACGAGACATAATGACACGAGCCAAATTATAGAGCTTGACTTCCACTGATTTAGTAATGATATAACGTGTATCTTCTTGAGAGGGGAATTGACCCTGTTGTAACCAGAAATAACCAAATTGGATGAAATCATCAGCAGGCTGGCGAGGAATTTGGGTGATCAAATGAGTAGGGTTCTTCACACCATTTAAGATGGTGCTATCAATCAACTTACGCATACGCTCTTCGCTCTCTTTATCAAGTTGGGTTAAGAAGGTCATGGAAAAACCCTCGTATAATGAGCGTCGCAAACCATAAACGGGTGCAATTTGGACAACATAAGTCAGTGCTCTTGCCAAGGTACGCATACTGAAATGTGGACGTTGATTGGCACCATCGACAATCTTGTGTTGAGCTACCAATTTCTTGGCCTCGGTATAGAACTGAGCTACATCATCATAGGCACGTTCGTCGCCTGCAGCAATACCAACGAGATATTGTCTTACAATCTGTAATAAATCATCGTATCTTGCATCCGGAGGATGGACATAAAACTCGGTGAATCGATTACGCAAACCAGGGGGTAGATCTCTTTTACCAACATCTGTTGCGGGATTCATACAAGCAAATAGACGAAAGTTGGGATGTCTTTCAATCGGTTTAACATCACCCTTTTCAGTTAGCAAAAGTGAGCCATGAGCATCCTGAAGCAAACCAGAGAGACACTCCAATGTTTCGGTTGTAGCCAAGTTGATTTCATCCAGTAAAATCCAGTCACCATTACGCACTGCCTTGACTAAAGCACCCTCCATAAAGTTAAATACAAACTTGTTTTGAGACTGTACTTGTTGTACTTCAAACTCTTCGACACGCTTGGCAAATACTTTCCAATTATTACGAAGTAAAGGAGAGGATGTTTTTTTGTTCTCAACATTTTGCTCGGCTTCAAACTTTTGCTGTGACATTTTAACAGACTGCTTCAGCAAGATGACAAATTGTGTCCATTTCTGGTGAATAAAAGTCTTGTGAACCGTTTCCAAAAACTTTCCATTCTTCTTTACTGAAAATGTTTTTTCGAATAATCGTTCAAAATCCTCCTTCAATGGAATAGCCAACACTTTTCCATCCACTGGTTTAAATCCACCCAATAGATCTGAACTATCGGACTGCTGAGAAAGATTCACAACCACCAAATTCTGATGAATCATGTCGGCCAAGTGCTGTACCACTGTTGTTTTACCTGTACCTGTTTCACCGACTAGTAACACAGGCTCTGTAAGATGGATACAAACTGCAATTCTTTCCATCAAGCGTAAAGCATGACCAGTGGTAGCGAAAGGGCGCTTCTTTTCGCGCTTAATCAACGCTTTTTGTTGTTTTTGTTTGCCTGTGGCTGCAATTGAAGAAAGGTTGACACGGCCAATGCGAACCGTAGTCTCATTGACATCCAAGGTGGGTCTATACTGATCAACATGGTTACGAACTAACTCTTTGGATATTTGAAGTGGTTCGCCCAATGATTCCAACACTGTCATCCATACTGAATAGTCGGAAATCATGCCACAAAAACAATCGTTTGCCTCATCAAAGATATCCTGGCGTAATGAAATATCCATTCCAACAGAGCTGCTATCGTGCAATTTGTCACCAATAAGAATATTGATACGATGACACCATTTCATCAAGTCACGAGTAGACAAGAAGCGACCCATTGTTGAAGTGCTCAATGCTGAAAAGCTTGGATCTTGGTACATGCCAACCATGGTTTGAAATAATAGCATGATATGAGGTGCGAAATCGCCAATATGAGCAAACTTAATACGTACAACATACTCCAATTCCTCGATAGTGAGAGGATCAACATGCACACGTGTCCATAAATTAGCGCCAGTCATTAACTCTCCTCCACGAGAGCTTGTTCCTTTACCAGAGCGTGTGGGTACGAATGAGCGAGTACCAAATAACTGAAAACCTTCCTTTGCCTTAATTTTCTCACCACGCGAAGGGATAAAAAGTTGTCTTGTTTCCAACAATGGTAAAAGAACAGAAAGTACCTCTGCAGGAGCCAAGTCAATATCCTCAATCAACACCCAACGGCCCTCAAGTACAGCTGTGGTTAATACACCTGCCTGCCAACGGAATGAACCTGGGGTTGATGTGGATACATAGGTACCGAGTAATACCTTGGGGTCTGTCTGGTCACCCAAATGGATCTTGACCAAGTCGGCGCCTCTACCAGTTCGACAGGCCAATTCCTCCACAATACAAGTCTTACCAGCTCCCGTCACACCTTCCAATAACGTGGGGGCACCAATAGAGAGGGCCAAACTGACAGCGTGTAAGTTACGTGTTGTAGTAGATGTAGATACGAGCTGAGGATCGTAATAATGAGCGTCTGAAGTGGTGATTGTTTTGGGGACAAGCACACCACATAAATTACAGGTAAGTTGAGAAAGATCTTCCTCAGAGAGTGCTCCTTCGACAGGAATATAATTGTTGTTTAAATATGCGATTTGTTCATTGGATAATCTCTGCTGTTCATATAGACTATAAATGTTTTGTTTTAGTAAATCTATTCCGTAAAATAACCAACTAAATAAACATACCTAAGAAATCTTAAATCCACTTTATTATCGTCGAGGAAAGCATATAAAGGCTCCTCTGAATTGTGTTGAGGGCCGATAATAGCTGATAAAAGTGATTGTATTTGAGCATCGTTTAAGCCGTACACTTTGGAAAGAACTAAAACTGCGAGATAACGAACACAAGGATTAGGAAAGCGAAGTAATTGAACAAGAGGACCCCAGTTCCAAATGGAAGTAAATGTAGATAATGAAAAAGATAAAAGTCTATAAGTTGTTAATAATAAATCTTGAAGCTCGGCTGTGGTTGCGTCGTCAACCTAATAAATGTTGAATATCAGTGATCAGGATTCCACCTATTTATACATATATATAAATAATACCTCGGCCATATTAAGTAAGTTTAATATTTCGAATAATGAAGTGGTATGGGTAAAATATGTTACAGCCAAGCTTTATAAAAGGATAATACTGGTTAGTTCTCGAAAATCTTTGAATAATAAGCCTCCATACCTTTTTACTTGGGGTACAACAGGAAGCATAAGACTAAAAGCCTTTGCTACAAGTTCAGTTTTATTTACATGCTGGTCTAAGAAGGAGGTGAAGCCGGGTAAGGTCCAGCGTGCAACCAAGTCGATAACAATGGGACGACAGGCACGTACAACTCTTAATGTCAGTTTTGGATCAAGCATAGATCTTGACACAAGATCAAGCAACTCGGATCCTTGGCTGTTATTTGCATCGATCTCTAATTGACCGATAGCTCCTTTAAGATCGAAATCCAGCGGGTTAAAAGGTAAAGTTTGCTCTATCATGGAAACGCTTTTATGTTGCCTGTCCAAACGATATGTGGAATTAGAAAATATTAAAAAAAGCAATTTACCCTCTTTTTTTTTTTTTTGAAGAAATGTGACAGCTGCCATGACTTTGTTTGTCAAAAAAAGTAAAAAATAAAACGGATAATAATTCATCCTTCTGCTTTTTTTAAAAAAATTTATGCAATCCATTCAAGCAAGCAAACATTTTAATTTAATTCGACATCTCGATCCAGAATACTACTTTGACTTTTAAAGGCTATCCTGCAGCTTGTATATTTAGCGCTTCTCAAACTTGGCTTTTCATATAACAATTACTATAATGAAAGTGTGCGAAATTCAGCAGCTAGATATACAGTTTGTTTATCTGATACAGCTGACCCTGCTGGCTACAATAATTTTTTTGGAACTGCTTTAGAAACTGAAAACAACACTTCAATCCATATTTGTGCTTCCAGATAGCAGTTTATATTGTATTATCCATAATGGAAATGGATATCTGTTAAAACGAACATACTATATTCTGGGAAGTATTCAGATGGATATACTCACAAATAAACATGGTGATTGATTCAAGAAGCTCAAACACTATCTGGACTTTAAATATCCAAAAAGGATCGTTTTAAGTCAATACTATCTTATTTCACTTAAATAGATCACGTTTACTACCTTCAAACAATTGATAGTTATTTACCAAAGGTATTTGTTTTTCATTTATATATTTCAGAAGAGATCAATTCATCTAGTAGATATTTTAGCTTATACTTTTGATCTATTTTTATTGATTAAACAATTCACTATACCTTGATATAGGTTTTTTTTGTTATTTTATTTTTTGCAAACTGATTTCTACCTTTAATATTAAAAACATGTTGTATTAAATAGGCATGAATTTACTATTGTTGCTTGACTTAAATCAGATGCAATGCTTTACATCAAAATTGAGCATACTTATTTTTCCTTGTCAATTAGAAACATATAATGTAAAAAAGATCAGACGGTTTTTTTTGTCCCAGATCCCCGAACTTTTAGCACCTTCTGTGAAATATTTTTTCTTCATAGTCTGCCGCTAATTTAGCTTCTTCTCATTTTTTATAGACCTATTTCTCATATATTGGTTTTTCTTTTCTTATATAAAGCCAGTATTTTCATAACGCGCTTCTCCTTTCCTTTTTTTTTCATATACTCTTAAGATATGATGTTCTATTTTTTTTATTTCTTTTTTGGATTTATTTTACCCTAATTCAGTGAATTTGTTCGGAGTGGCTGCACAAAAAAAAATAAGTAATTTTTAGTTAACATTTTAATCTTTATCTGTGATCCATCTGATCGAACTAAATGGAGGCAAGGCATTTTTTTTCGATCAGGATAATCCTCAATAAAATAATTAAATGCATAAAGATAGTAAGCTGATGCGTGAAGAATGAACAAATAGGTACTTGTATGAGTGCGAAAAAGTTTATGACAAATCAAAAATGCCCTCTCGGATATAAAACAAAACGTTGTCTTCCCTATTCTTTTTTTAAAACAAAAACAAGAGAAAGAAGTAATAGTTTATTGAATACTTTCTTTAATATTTAAAATAAAAGGGATGTTTGGTCTGGACCATCAGAAACCCAGAAAGGTGAAATTTATCGAAAATAGATAAAACCTTTTTTTAGGAGCTAAAAAAGAGCAATGTACCACTCCAAGTTACTAGGAGACAGTTGCGACCATGCCTCCAAAATATCAAACCCATCTTTTGTTTTCGGATATTCACGATAGAATGACCTGATTTCAAGTGACAAAATGATACCACATAGGCTCTCTAAAGTACTTCAATTAATTAGATGGTAATTTACATTTATCAAAGCGAGAGTTCTTTTCCTCAAGTCTGGATCGTTTAATCGCCAAAGTAAAATCTTCTAGGAAAATTCTGTATTATAAGCACCCTGTTGAATAAAAGTACAATATTTGAAAATCATATTAAAATGCATACAAAGGAGTTCCCCTTTAGTTCAACTCACTTAACATCGAACCAGACAAAGAGACATATATCATTATCGCTACAAGTAAAAAATATATTACCCATCCAAGAATACAGTAGTATAGTACAAAATATACTTGGTTAGAAGAAACATGCGAAGATCACTACTATGGATATTCCAATATATGGTTTTTAGCTTATTAAATCTGTTATCACTTACAACAAAAACATCACAGCATTAAACCTCATATATTAGTGATAATAGAAAAAGTATTTTTCAAACTAGCTGTTAAAAGTAAATTACAGATATTGCTTTTTATAGAAATATAGAACCCATTTATAAAACATTTGAGCGATCTGTTGTGGGTTGTCAGACATAAATAAAAGGAGACATTAACCACTATTATATTCTTTGTGTTCCATTAAGTTATTGTGCTGGGACACTTATCGTGATAAAATGAAAGTTCAACTCCTTAAACTTGCATGTTTTTAATAATAATTCAACACACTTCCTACTAGATGGCTTTTGTTATTTACAAAATTCTATATATGTTATACGGTGAGTATTTCTTCCACCAACGTATTACTCTAATCATGAAACTATAGGTGGATTTTTACAATTACTCAAACATACGATATATCTGTAAATGTCAATCTAAACTAGTTTATGAATTTAATAATAGTAAATCGTCGTTCTGTTTTTGAAAAAGTCAATTATTGTTTTTTTTATTACAATAATTATTGTTATTAACAAAATAATCGGTAGCTTCGCTTACTGTATGATGAAATTTGCCACATATATAAATGTTGGTTGGCGGACCGAAACAACTAATAAAAAAATATATATATTTAGCTCTAAACAAGCAACTTGTATTGTACAGCATGCCAAAAATATGCCCTTGATGGCACTTTTTCCTACACTTGATATAACGTAAGAAATGACTTAGAATGATGTATTCAATAATATTTCGATAAATATACATTAAAGAAAATAGATAATGCTAAACTGCAAGCACGCAATAAACTCAATGCAGTAGCACATACAACGCCACAAATGTGGAAGCTAGAACCAATGGTAAACTGGCCCAAGCACAGTGCCGGTTTTTTACTTCGTTATTTTTGAGAAATGAAATAAGAGCCAAGTCCGCTTTCGGCTCCTGATCAAAGGAAAAACTTCATTGGAAGCGGTTAGAGAAAACAAACTTAACAAAAGCTAATTTTCGCCCAGATGATCCACTTCTGTTTTTTGTTAGTACGCCTTCCGATATACGGAGTACCGAAATTATTTCACATATAAATACTCTTAATTTTTAGATCTTC
>VCJE01002454.1:0-12318 GCA_024140265.1 Backusella liffmaniae | reverse complement strand
AAAAAAAAAGCTTTTCTTCTTCTTTTCCCTTTTACTTGTTAAAAAAATGTTGCCAACTGCAGTCTTACGTAATTCCCAACAAGTCAGCAAAGTCTTGAAGGTTGGAAGTGGATCGAAATAATAAATCAAATCAAATATACTAAACATATACAGAGTTTTATGGATTCAGGTGGGTATGACTCACATGTATTACCAGGGGTAAAATGGATTCAATATCTTACCGAAATAAAATAAAAATACTGACATATCCGAAACTTTAGCTGAAGATTATTTCTACCACAAATGGTACCGTCAAGGCCGAGTTTGAAGTCGAAAAAAAGCATCTTGTAAGTACGTATTATCGACTGCTTTTCTTGAAAAAAAATACCAACTTGGCGTTATAGAATAGATTGCAATCTGTTCATGGTGGTTTACTTGCCACTGTTGTGAGTATATCTTGTTTTTTTTTTAAAAAAAAAAAAAGAGTTACAACACAAACTGAATAGAAATTAGGTTGATATTGGAGGTTCTTTGGCACTTGCTTCCAAGGGACTCTTTGCAACGGGCGTGAGCACCGATATCAACATTAGTTACATATCTGGTGTGAAACAAGGTGAAACCGTTACTGTTGAAGCTCGGGTGGATAAATTAGGAAAGACGTTGGCATTTACTACCGTTGAGTTATTCACAAAAGAACGATTAGGTAACTTGGTTTTAATGGCAAAAAGAGAGGACAGTTTACGTAGTTGTTACTTTTTCAATAGTTGCGTTAGGTCGACACAATAAATTTGTTGCTCAGGCTTACTCCCACCCTGAAAATGATCTGTAATCAAAGTTGGCGCCTATTCGTGGTCTGATGTCGAAATCAAATATACAAAAATAAGGCTCCGATTACGAGAATATCTTTTTTTGGATTGTAATAAATGAAGAGGGTTATTATATTCATTTTGGAGTTGATTCTGCTTTAGTAGAAGGGAATGAAGAAGATAAATGTGATGATAAGGTTATTTAGCGAGAATATGGACATGTTAAAGTGTGTGTGTTTGTGTGTGTGTGTGTGTGTGTGTGTGTGTGTGCGCGCGAGAAAGAGTATACCAGACAAGAAAAGAAAGACTTGCTACTTTGAAAAAAAAATAGCTAGAATAGAAGGTAAAATTACAGGTGCGAAACTCTCAAGGCAACTGCTAATGGTAAGAAGCTTTTACCAGTGTTATGATCCCGAGAAGCATGCCGATAGGGACTGGATTTGTCGAACATTAGACAACTTACTCCCACTTTATGAAATCGAAGGTACTTCAAAGCGGGCTAATAATGAAAGATGGATTTGGACAATGGTTGATAAACTTGTTGAAGCCGTTCAAGATGTTAGCTTTGTGAGGTATGCAATAACTTGTAATATCGAAAGTTGCTTCTTTTTTAGAGATGAAGTTTGCTCCAATGCTAGTGGCATAAGAAGAAGTAAAGATCGCTTAAATTCCTCCCTGAAAAAACTCACTAATAAAAAAAAAAAATGAGGCACAGACAAGATGTTATCGTTAAGAAGAATGAAACTTTGGAACTTGGAATAGGAGAGAAGAAACCATATTGATATCAATGCTATGTAATGAAGTGCTAATTTTATTCATATTTACTTTTTTATTCTGATATATACATATCTACAATATGCTTGTTTGCTTTGAATCTACTACATTGGTTATCTTGATCCACTTATTGTTATTTTTCTCAACAATTCTCAATTATTCTTATTTTATTTCTCATCAATTTGTAATTTTTTCTCAATTTTTTGAAAAAAAACAGTAAATAAATGAAGTGCTTATATATTACTTTACTTTTAACAAAATAGATGGCTAAAGTGAAAGGTAATGATCGCCCTCATATTTTTCAAGGACTGAATAAAAGATACCAATTAAAAAAATGATGGTATTGGTGTACATGCATATTAAAGAAAAATAAAAACAACACGAGAAGGATCCAATAATAAATAAATACTTTCTTTTTAGCTGATATATATATACACGTCTTGTTTTGTTTTATTACTATTTAACCTCCAACTCTTGATAAACCACGTAAACTCTGATGTACCATCAACCCAGGTCTATTTGAAAATACATATTTCTCTCTTAATATAGTAACCACATTATAATACAGCTGTCCCTCTGACATTTCTTCTTGTTCAACGGGTTGCTTTTTCATAACTGCCAGGGGTTTGGGTAACTTTACTTTTTTGCCCACTAATCGATGATGTCCAATAACCAACATGGCTGAATCCTTTTTAATTGTCAATACAAGTTTCATGTATGAATGACCATCATGTTTTACCTCTTTTAGAGTCAAGTCGCCCACTTTTATATTTGATAAATCATGTTCTCCTACATCAAAACTGCCTTGGAAGTCTAGAAATAAAAGTTCTTTTTGGTCGTTGGAATTGAGATGTGAATTGATGATGACATGCACCATTATTATAATGTATGATTAAGGTATAATGTTGAAAAAAAGAGGAACCAAAAAAAAAAAAAAAAATTTTTTTTTCTGCTTTAGCATTTATGTATACATGTCCTTTTCAAAGTCATTTTTATTTTAAGCGCTTTTTTTTTTAGTCTTTTGTTTTTTATATATTATCAATTGAGCGCCTCGATATCCTTTAAAGAAATGGGAGGGGTAACAACGCACATCCAGATACGTGTTTTATATGTTTTAAACAGTTCACGTACAAGTTCTCTAAAATCAATGCGGTATTCGGCTTCAAAATAAAAGGTCAATTTACGACGGTCCCTAAAAAGACAGGTGGTTAGTTTTCCCCCTCTTCTTTCGATTGTTTATTTCTTTATTTTACCATTGGTATTCGGCATCGACTACTTCCATGGGCAGTTTACGCTGTTTTGTCTTTTGTTGACATACAACCAAGGTCTTGTGTTCATCCTGACCCTTTATCAGAAGCATGTTTATTTCATCAGGAGCGGCAAGTCTAAAGATGCGCTTAATGTGAATCTCCTTTTGCTTGTCTTCCTGCTGCTGCTGCTGCTCTTTGGGCTCGGGGTGTTTGGGCTCTAGTTGCTGCAATAATGCCTGTTTCTTATGCTCCAATAATGTGACCTGCTTTGTTGTCAATGTATTGACAGTCACTTTACCCAGATCCTTTCCTCTATCTCCTTCTACAATGACAAGATCGCCCACACGTGGACTGAACTGATGCGAATCCAATACATAGAAAAAGTCGGTGCGGCCGCCCTTGAATTCAACCATGTACAGTGGTACGCTTGGGTCCAATCGATGTAATGGCACTCCCTTTCCTAAATCTTGGAAACCGCGTGGATCCGCATCAAAGTATTCGTCCACTGCTTGGGACTGGGTAGAGCGCTGATAATACGACGGTGGTGGTGGTGGGTAGTTTGGCTGAATAAACATGGGTGGTGGTTGCATTCCAAAATGGGTATTCTCCAATTGTTCGGTTATTTGCTGGACGTTATTGGATGGTCTTCGTTGGTTGATTCGATTATCAGGGAAGGCATATTCCTGACTCTGACTTGCACGACGTTGCAATAATCTTTCTTTGTCGCCCAGTGACATTTGGTTCATGTTGTGTTCAATGTTGAAGAAGCGGGAATGACGGCGTTGTCCAATCAAATCATCCTGCTCTGATCCGCGACGCATATGGCCACCGTTCATCAAACGTGTGTGCTGTGCTTGTGATAACAATCCAAAGGCGGCACCCGACGACTTTGAGCGGGATCGAATGTGCATGTCAAAGTCGTCTAAATAGCCATCCTCTTCTTCAGCCATTGGAGCGAGTGACGTTTTGAAGGACTGCTGAGGAGCGGCGGTATATGAAGAAGCGTCGTCATAATCATCGTATCCAAAAAAGGTAGGGTCCTGTCCCATTGAAAAGGAAAGACTACGTTGTTGTCTATAAATGGGTTCCAGCGAAACGCCTGGCAACATGGGCACTGATAAGATGCTACTGTCATAAGGTGTGTATAAAGGCTCGCTGCCAACTGGCATATCTGGCGCTAATTGGGTCTGGCTTGTGATGACAGGTTTACCTTCCTCATCAAAGATGGAGGGTCCTTCCCATTGAAAGCCCCCAAAGGAGCCCCAATCAGATACAACTGAGGGTCTTCTTTCGTTATTTTCCATAACTTCTGGAACCGTACTTGCCATGCTGCTTACTGGTGGTTTGCTGTGTTCTTGAAAGACAGAAGCGGTACTTCCTCGTCTAGACGGACTACCAACTGCCTTCCAAGCATTGTCGGGATTTTGGTTCTTTGCTAAAGGTGCACCAATAAGGCTCTCTTGATCATTCTAAAGCTCTCATTAGTACTTTTTTGTATACAAATACTCTTATTATTATTATTGTTGTTGTTGTTTTGTATATAAAGTGGATAAACAAAAGTCACTTACACTGTTTTGTTTACTCTAAGTGATAAAAATAGTATTAATATCAAGGTGTTATGTTATTGATCAATCGTGATATTTGTTACCATCTAAAATTAATTACTCTTTTCTTTTTTTGTCTATTTGAGGTCTTTTTTATAATTTTTGGAGGTGATTTTTTTTTTTGAAAGTATTATGTTTGCGTTCTATAAGTCTATATCTAGGTCAAATATATTTATGTTTATATAGAATTATAAGAAAACATGGAATAAAATAGAGACTCTTGTTTACCTCGAGTCTCAAATATTAAACAGAAAAAAAAAACTCTATGAAATCTTTCTATTACCTCTGCTCTTATCAAAGTTAATAAAATAAAAATAAATGAAGTTTTATTTTCTTGTGTTTGTTGCTGTTTTGATGCTTTAAAAGCTAAATGTGTACATGGATGACAGATGAGAAAAATAAAAAATAAAAGGTGTATAAAATAAGTAAAGTGTTCTGGGCCAAACCAAAGACAAAAAAAAACATAAAAAAAAAGAAGAGGCGGAGAGTAAATCCACATTGCGTCATTGGAAGGTCGTTGATTTGATATTTCTGCTTGCCTCCAATTGGACTCAATCATGCATTTTGTGATGCCATGATATTTGATTACCAATTCCTTATATTGGTAGAAAATAGTAAGGGAAGGGGGCACTAGAATGAAAAATGAAATATATAAAAGAATCAAGCTATTTCAAAATAGTGTAATGATAAGAAATATCTCAGTTTTGATCAAGACCTACCAGAAAACATATATATTAGGTAATTACCAAAAGCAGAAATAAATAAAGTTTTCTGGGGGTGGGCAAATCAATGAAAAGGGCCATTGCTACACTCTTTTTAAACGATTTATTACTTAAATGTGCAAATTTCGAATTACAAAGTATTAGTTTATTATAAATCTAAGCTACATAGTAAAATATTATTATATAAAAAAGGTTTCTCAACTATTGTTATTCCACTATCACTTGGCACGATTTCTATTCTGTCATTGAAGATTATTTTTTTGACCTTGTTACATATAGGCGTCACCTTTGGGAATTCTGCTATTTCCTTCTTGCTGTATGTATCTATCGGCACAGAACCTCTACCATGATGAAAAACGAGCGATTTTGATTCCTGTCCAATTTGGATGGTAAAGTACACACTAGTAGTCTGATACAAATCTTGGTTTGTTTGTTTATGTTTGGTAAAGAAAAGATGGAAAACATGCAAATCAAAGGCCGTGAGATCCCAAACATAATCTATTTTTGAAAACATAGTGCGTATATCCATTGACAGTTTTTGTTGTTTTGAAATTTTCAAGACATCTTCATCCGAGATGTGCAACGATAATTCGTTGATGTTTGGGGCTAGTATACCAAGAAGGTTTAGAAATCTTGGATGAATCATAGATTTGGATATTGACAGTTTTTTGAGTTTGGGATAGATGGGCTGAATTTTTTCTTCTTTGATGAAAAAGGCGTTTTTGAAGGCGTATATTTCGAGTTGTTCTAATAGCGGAAAAGCAGCCAAAATCCAACCAAGGTTGATGCCGCTGTAATCAGGTAATCAGATTTTTGGACTATAAAAGTCTTCAAGCAAACTGTACTTAGTGAAGCAACCCCCTCATTGTATATCTTTATCGATGGTGACAGATGCATTTCGAGGTTCTTTAAAAAAAATAACTTTTTAAAGCAACCAAGCTGACTAGCGCTAGTAAAAACGGGCAGGTTTCCAGCTCGCTGTTGGATTATGATGTCGGTTGATCTTGGAGGGCCTTGTTCTAAAGCTTCTGGTACACAGTCAAACATATCACCATTAAATTCAAGTTTTTTGATAGTATGAGGAAGATTAGATAAAAGTCGTGCTGCCTCGTTGCGATATAATCTATGCGTCAATGTTATTTTCTTGATAAGTGTCGTTATTCTTGAGTTGTTTCTATAATCAATTTCTACAGGCCCTAGTAAGCCTAAAAATAGAGAGCATGGTTTAAAAAAAAGAAAAGAAAAAGAAATATATCAATATAGCAATATTATAATGACGGAATTGGGTATTTACCTTGATATTTGAATTCATCTGGATAGCAAATAGCAAGCATGTCAGTATCATCGACTGGTAGAGGATAAAATACCAATTTTTTTAGGCTCGTGTATTTTGCAACAATGTAGTCCAAGAAAACACAGTTTTGATCGGAGAACGATGCCAAGCCTGATATTTCCAAGTTTTGAAGTTGTCCAATAGGTGCAATGTCTGGAGGAAGGCTACCATTGTCGATTAGGTAAAGTGCGTCTTTGACTTTGAACGTGTGTAATTGAATGCAGCTAGTATACACTGTCTCTAAAAAGTCTATAGTTATGACACAGTTGTCTAAATGTAGTTCTTTTAACGAGGGTGCATTTTTTATACAATAATGAAATTGTATGCGTCCGGAAGCTTGCGGAAAGCAAGATAAATGAAGAAAGCGTAGACGTGAAAATGTATGGCTTTGTAGTAGACTAGCCACTTTGAACCAATCGTCCATAAAGCTATAGTGTTCCAGCGTATCTTTCCATTTTTCCAGTTGGGACGTAGGAGAGCCTGCTCTTGTTTCTTTAATATGTCGGGGAGAGATGTCGACATATCGAGTTGTATTTGGAAATATATGTGGGAATTGGACATACACATCATCAGATAAAAGTGTCAAGTGGTACCACAACTCCTTGACTTGGCGGCCATCAATCTGGTTTTCTTTAAACTTCGTTAAAATATACTCTGATTCTTCTTGGGTTCCTGTCATCACCACTTTTTCGTAAAGACACCGGCTGGATATGAGTTGATACAATGCTTGGCATGAGACTGCCAAAACGAGTTTGTCTTTGAACTCTAGCTTTCTAGCTATTCCAACGACGATTTCATTTGATAACTTGAATAGCATAAGTAGAATAACGAGTAAAAAAAAGAAGAAAAGAAAAAGAAAAAGAAAAAGAAAAAATGGGTGTCAATCCATGTTGATATGAAGGATATACTTTTATAGTAACATTTGGTGTATCCTTCGAGGCTGAGGTTTTTCGGAATACTACCATAAAGGAAAGGAAAAAAAGGTTTTGTCATACATGCTGCATAAAAGCAATATATAGGATTTGGTTGGTACACAAGTCTATATACTTTGACTATTGAAGTAATGTATTTTCTTTTTTTTTTCGATGAAATGAAAAAAAAACATAACGTAAAAGCACAAAAAAATAGATACCAAGTCATAGTAAAGAATAGGGACATTTCGTTTTACAAGACAGTGTTTGTTACTAGCACCAGGGCTTAGCTACTTGCTAAAAAGTAGAGTCGCGTTTTGCATATGCATCATTCCGGTAACCATGCTATCTCCACCATCTAGTTGAACCAATGAAAACAAAGACTATATCTCTCTTTCCCTCCTTCTGTAGAAATAAGATTCACCCAATCGAGTGGTTCACCATCTCTGTTTATTACAGGGAAATTGGAAGAAAAAGAAAAAAATGTTTTTTTTTTTTTTTCTTTTTGCTTTATTTATAACCGATCGAAATTAGGTAGTTTGGTCCTTTGACTGACTTGGTTCCTTGGCTGCTTCCTTTGCAGCTTCTACTACTGTTTCATTGATCTTTTCCTCGGTTGACTTGATAGCATCCTTTACAACGGGAGCATCAGATTGGCTTTCTGCAGCAATATCTTCTATTTCTTGCTCTTCGTCGTTATCAGAAGTATCATCGGCGATATCATTACCAAGAGCATCCTTTTTTGGAGCACCACAACGTTGAGCCATCCAATCGTACCATTCATCTTCAGTCTTGCCATTTAAAATACCAACGATAATAACAGACATATTATCACAGCCAACGCCACCACCTTCGCTAGTAGGTGCAAGACAGTTGTCCATCAGTTCTTCACAAATAATATCCAACTTTGTTTTATCAGCGAGTTGTTTGCAAATGTAATTCACCACCTGTTGATTAGTCATGCAATCCCAGATACCATCACAGGCCAACACAAAAAACTCGTCTTGATCGGTAATAGTGTGCTCAATCACATCAGGATCACAGGTCACGGCTTGCTTTTCAGCAGGCAAGTTGGCATTCTGCTTGAATTCAAGATCACCAATGGCACGAGACAATGCAAGGTTACCTTGTTTTAATAATAAATGAGTCATTGAATATTTCCTTCATTCTCGAAGCTTACCATTGACACGTCCAAATTCTACAAAACCACCTGCATTGATGATACGTTCCGACTCTATAGGATCGACAGGTTTATGATCATATGACAATGGCTTACTCTTTCCAAAAGTGCTAATAACGGCTCGTGAATCACCTGCATTTGCCTTGAAACCAAACCCTTTCAATATTGCTATTTGTAATATAAATAATAATGAATAATGTACTTACCACAAAGATAGATTTTTGATCAGGCGTTATCAATGCAGTGACAGCAGTACAACCAGAAGGATCGTACTGGAATGTGTGGTCTTTATTTTAAAAGTGAGTGAATGCGTGTTTACGTTACAATTATTCAGGCTGTTACCTTGTATTAGCTCGTTATCCATTGTCATATACGCATCTATGAGTGCTTTTTTATACTCTTTTTTATCAAAATACTCGGATTTGCGTACAAGCTCGTGAAGTCCTTGTCCAGTGCGTAAAGCAACAGTAGAGCCTATATTTATTGTATAGACAGAGGTTGGTTTATATATATATATATATATACTCTCAACTATTATTATTAGTAACTTACCACCGTGTCCGTCATAAACACCAAAGAAACAGGCGTTTGTATCAAACAACTTTAATTCTGCACAATGAGCATCTTCCATTGCTTTATAAATAGTAAAGAAAAAGAAGGCGTTAAGTCACTCAACACGAATTAAAAGTGTTTCTCTCTCTCTTCATTACTTAGTCTCCATCCCTGCATTGCAGATAAACCATATAACAAGTACTTATTTATGCCATTGTCGGTTGACTTTTCGACATTTGGTTCTGAAAGTGTTTGTCCCATCTAGAATAATAACAAAAAAAACAAGTGTTTCGTGCAGAAAGAGAAAGAAAGAAAAATAAATAAATAAATAAAAAGGTTTTCGGATATAAATCTCAGCATAGTGCTTTTTTTTTGGGGGAAAAGTGCTCGCACAAAATGCACAGAAAACAATCCCAGAAATGAAAAAAATATAGTGAATGTAAAAGTGTTGAAATATTGTATTTCCACTCTCAATTTACCGAATGTTTGAAAAGTACAACCGCTTTTTTGAAAATATTAACCTAGTTTTTGAACTTAAATTGACCAGGTTTTTGAGGATTTTAGCAGTGTTTTGGTCAAATATTGGTCAACTTAAGTTCAAAAACTTGGTTAAAATTTTTTCGTATAATTGGTCGTACTTTTCAAACATTCGGTAAATTGAGAGTGGAAATACAATATACGACGATACTTTATTTTTAGTTCAATAATAAACACCACATTGATAATATAATAATATAATGGTATTCCATGCCAAGAGTTTATATAAATATTAAAGAAATTTGTTTTAAATAGAAGTAACACAACTTCCAAAAAATTTACGGATCATTTCACGGCCATAAGGAATATAACTTGCACTAATATCGTTTTTTAAACAAGTGTCAATATCACACCTTTCCTCTAGTTGTTATTAATATTAATATACACTTACGAGTACCAAACAAGTGCAGAAAACTGAATACAAACAAGTACAATGGATAATGGGAAATTACGTAGCTAAAATACAAACATACAAGTTATTTTTTCTGTTCATTCTTGTTTACACATGGTTTATATTTCATACCCAGATAGAAAGTGCAAGCGTCAAAGCAAGTAATACAATGTAAATGACAGTTGCCCAGAAACGCACTATTTGTTGATGAATACAAATATATATACATTAGTATCTTCTCTCTCTTTTATCAATACCATGTCTATTTACCAGGTGCAAACATCGTTTTAAACTGCTTTGGGATACCAACAATAAACGTTAAACTATTTAACCGCGTAATTTAATAACAACAATAATCATAACAATACACTCATTAACGCATTACCTAAACAGTGATATAACATTACCACAGCTATATATGATGGCGAATGCAACAACATTACCGACAATCAGGATTAATGTAGACTATCAATATTATATATGGATGAACGAAACCATTCTACGTGTAGCAATTCCGTCATTACTTACCAAAATAGATAAAATTGCACCGGCAACAAAACTAAGCATTGCAAATTGAATAACCTTGTGTATTCTGTATCTTACAAACTTACCAACCACCAAATGCAAATAGACGTTGTGACTTACTCAGACCGCAGAACTGCCAAGTTCCTATCATCATCATATCAATATAAATGGTAGGCGTATAAAATTATCGTGCAAACCATCATCCATTGTTCCTTGGTCGCTAATTTCGGACGAGAAAAAACCAAACTTCATTTTGTTGTTTTTGCCAATTAAATAATTGAAATACTGATATGCGCTTAAATATAAAGATAGAAAAGAAGAATAGGTAATTTTAAACAATCGTAGATATTTTTTTTAAATTTAAACTGAACTGAAACTTAATACCATCACGTGCATAATTGAGCTGTCAAAATAACATCATGGTTTGTGTTTGTCCATCTTTTTCAAATAGTACCTTGAGCTTCAAATGTGAAATAAAAGTGTTCTTTTTTATAATAGTTATAATCACTCGCTCTTTAACACTCTAGAACGGGGTATTTATTGACAACATTCTATTTGACTTTGACGACATTGAAAATGAAGAATAATTTTCAAAACATTCAATCACCAAGCCAATATATCCCCAATCCACTTACTTGAAACTTTCTTTTGTACTATACCTATCTTTAGCACCAACATGCACTTTTCAAAAGAGCAATTGTAATCCAGACATTTCCAAAAAAAAAAAGTTTTTTAACTAGCGCTTATTTTTTTTCACTTATTTTTTTCGGTGTTCCCATCTTTTTGTTCTGCAAACAAGACAACATTCGGACACAAAATGATTCTACTTCGCCAACTCAGATGCTATTCCAGTTCATCCAAAGGCTGGATGACACGACAAGCCAACGACCCTTATGTCAAGGCCGCCAAAGCAAGTCATTATCGGGCACGCAGTGCTTTCAAATTATTACAAATCAACCAAAAATATCGCATTCTGCACCGCGGCGATGTGGTGATAGACTGTGGTGCCTCTCCTGGTGGCTGGTCACAGGTTATTGCAGAAAAGGTGCAAAAACCTGGTTTGGTCATTGCCATTGATCTCTTGCCCGTCGAGCCCATCCCCAATGTCCACATCGTCAAGGGCAACTTTTTGAAATTAAAAACTCAAAATGCCATTCGTGACATACTCGATGAACGCTCGGTGGATGTCGTCTTGTCCGACATGGCGCCTAGCTTTTCGGGAAATCATACTGCAGATCACGCTCGATCAATGGAATTATGTGAATCGGCATTGACGTTTGCTGAAAAGGTGCTTATGCCCGGTGGCTGTTTTGTTGCAAAGGTATGGATTGCATAAAAAACTGGGCAAAAAAAAAATTAATTCATTTGCTAGTATTTAATGGGCGGAACGGAGCACTTATTTTCAAAACGATTACAATCTGTTTTTGCCAAAGTGAAGCATGAAAAACCGGATTCATCTCGCAAACAATCGACAGAGCGGTTTTTCGTGGCGATGGGGTATCGGCCCTTAAAGAAGCCTCTTCTTCAGGAAAATAAAACTTGTGCTGAAAGTGTCGATACTGCAGAACAGGTTAAAGCAGATTCGTAAAGTAGCATTGTAAATATGAATATTAATAATAATAATGATCAAACAATTTTCTATTCCCTCTTGTTCCTCGGAGACTGAACATTGTATACGCTTTTGCCTATGTACTGTTTATTTCAAGAAATTGAGAAAAAATTACAAATTGATGAGAAAAAGGGGAGAAATAAAA
>VCJE01002451.1:9232-20258 GCA_024140265.1 Backusella liffmaniae | reverse complement strand
AAAAAAAAAAAGAGAAAAGCAAAAGAAATGCGAATATCGAGTTCTCCTTTTACAAATTGAACAATTGTTCAACTCCGCTTTTTTTTCGTCACAAAAAGGCTGTCATTATAAAAAACAAATAAACAAATTTTATTTGTAATAATATTTACTCCTGAGTTCATGGTAATTATAATGTCACCTCCGAAACACAGAAATCATTATTATTATTTATACCATAGACCTTTCTTTTTTTGAGAAACATTTATTGAACGTGTATAATTGCTTTTTTTTGCAAAAGAGAGACAAAAACAAAAACATTTTGTATTTGCTGATTGCATATGTTTATGTGCAACATTCACCTTTTTTTCGATCCGACACACTTAACATTTGTTGTGTGTGTGTGTGAGCTCAATAATGGATCACTTGGGTTTCATAATATGTTTAGGTGATGATAAATTAGGTCGCTCTTGATTCTAAATGTGGGGGAGGGGTTACGGTGGAGAATATGATTTTCAAATATCCTGACATGATCTTTTTCGTATTGTTGTACCAAAATAACGATAGTTTTGCATTAATGAGGCATCGAAGCGTATCAGCTGATCTCAAGATGCTTTATTTATACGCTGTAACACTGATTTTGAAGACTTTTTTTTTTTCAAAGAAAAGATATTCTAGTATACCTTTACAGCAGGAAAGCCATTGATGGTAGAGTTATTGTGATGGCAGAGTATAATATATTTAACATATTTAATAGGTATTGTATGGATAGTCGATAAACGATGCAATGATTTCTTTTGTATTTTATTTTTTAGATAATAGCTATAAGAATACCCAACGACAAAAATAGTATGCATAGAAAAGCAAGTAGAAATACTTTATTGCTGTCTTTTCAAGAAAATGAGAATAGAATTCAAATTTATGAGAAAAGTTTTTCAAGTAGTTGAGAGATACTTTCAAATTAATGAGAAAAGGGAGAATAATTAGTGAGAAAAGGTTGGTGAGACTATATTTCTGGTATTGAAGACTGTTTATATTATAATATAACCCAATATATAACGAAACAAGAGAAGTGTTTTTAAGTGTCTAAATGGGCGATAGAGTGAAATTTCAATCTAGTTAGTTTTGAGTCTTTATCGATCATGAAGGGGGTCTTGGTCAGTGTTTGCGACGGTGATTTCTCTGTCTCTTTATGTAAATCACTCATTACTTTATGATAACCACATGTCCTGATGATAACCCATCGGGAACCCTTACATACGACAGGTAAGCTTATTTATATAATTAGTATATTTTATCATACATTCATTTTATATAATCGATCTGACTTATTCTTCCTGTTTTTCTCAATCATTGTTATTTTATTTCACCAAATATTTCTTCCTTTTCTCATTAATTTGTAATTTCTTGAAAGAAACTGTAATAGTGAATCAGTGATATCATCAATAAACTAAGGGAAGGGGAAGAAGATGCATCACCGTAATATAAATTATTGCATAATTAATGATAAAGTCATGGTCCAACATATACGGATATATATTCTGTAAAACATCATTTGCTTTTTCTTATCAATAATTAAAAAATCAATAATGCAGCATATATAAAGACACACGCTTTCAAGAAGAAATCTTGAGTAGAAATAGTTTTAATTTTTGTAATAAATGAGTCTCATTTTGCAGATCATCATTACTAACTTTAGTGTGAAATCATAAATTAAAAATAGATAGAAAATAGATACCGATTTAATAAAACAGGAAGAGTGCCTGTATGTATCTTCAACTAGTCACATTCTTTTGCATACAGGCTATATTGGCTATAAAGTGCGTAAATAATCAATTGTTAGATGAGTAAACGGGAATATACTTGCATCAATTTAGAATTTTAAAAATAAAAGAGGGAATGATGATAAATTCTCTAAATCATCAGCGAGCGAGGTTTTCTACTTAGACACTCTTCAAGAAATATAAACTAGTAAAGTATATCGATTGGCCATAAAACAAGCATGTTTTTTGTTGTCAGCAAAAATATAGGAAATATATTAATATTTCAATATAAAAGACTAAGAAGAAGAAGTGAATTTAATAATCGATGGAAACTAATAATGGGGTTTTTAATGAAATAAACTTTCTGACTCTAAGTAACTTTGATAATTATTTTATAGACAGATAAGATGCTATCATCCTGATTGACATATCGAGTTATTAGAGCAGCATCCGAAAGAAAAGAAAAGTAGATGGAGCCGCATGCTAGATAGGTTTATAGAATGTTGAACCGGATTCACCATAATAGGAAATTAGTAGGTAGGTTCACATTTGCCACAGTCCGTTTCAACACCTCCTAGGATTATACAAGGTGATACCCAGGTCAACACAAATACTATTTTTTTCTCTCTAAAATACGTATACATAGATGTTTTTATATAAAAATCAAATTTATATAAAGTAGAATAGAACTCTTTTTTTTTTATCTAGAATATTAGCTCGTGACCAAATGCAAAAGTTTCAATTTCCCCGTTTTAGTCTTTAGGGTAAAATGTGATTATTAAATTTGGACTGTGTCAGGATCTGATCAAAGAACAGGACATCAGTGAAGTGTAAACATAATTAATGATAACGTAACCTTATTTACATACGCGAGTTTATGATTAAAAGGGGGCTACCTTTAACTGATGTAATTTCTTTTGTTTTTAGTTTAAAGGGTTGACGAAAATCATATACCTGTTTAGGCGGCAAAATGGTTTAAACTCGTAGTTCCCAGGTTTCTTTTTTTTTTTTATACATACAATGATGCTGTCGCTTTATTACGCCGGAAAAGAAGGCCTTTCATATTTTTTTTTTATCGTTATGTACATTAAAAGAGAGATAAAACAAAGGGGATGAGATAAAAAGAGAGCTTTTTTTTTGTTTGTTTTAGTTTGATGCAACAGAGGATAAGGTATCATCATCTTCTTCAGCGGCATTTGTAAGGACCCATCCAACCTTCCATAGTTTGCCACATTTCCAATATTTTGGGTTACAAACAAAATTCTCGATGTCCTCTTCGGGATCAACGATGGCATCACCAGGGCGATTGTGTCGCATTACATCGATATGGTGAACAGCTTTTCTCTTCTCTTCTTTACATATGACCCATCGACAGTGACGGCAAACTGCACCGCCGCTTTTATTATATCTGATAAATAAAGTTTTAGAAAATACAAAATATTATTTCCATAAATATACATATATATCTTACCGTAATCCACATTTATTACAAAGGTAGACAAAAGGTCGCCCTTTATCATTAAATATTTGACTTGTGGAGAAAGGCCAATTAAATGCTTTTCTCATACAACCATCCGAGGCCTCTTGGCAAGCCTGACAAGGGCCTTTTTTTCGAGATGGACGACCAGAATGTTTTACTATTCGATCGGTACTGCCAAGACTGTTTGTACTACGACGACGATGATTTTTATTAAGAGCAAGACGCGAGGATGATATTGGAATTTCTATAAGACTCGGTGATGACACACGCTTTCGAATGATAGGATAATGGTTATTTTGTAGACGCGCATATGCCATTTGTTTACGAAGCGATGATAATAAGGATTGACCGCTAATGACCTTACAGTCATTTGTTAAGTCGTTAGTAGTGTCCAATTGGAAAACTACGCTTTTATCATGCATGGGTATTTGAAACAGATCATTGATAGATGGTGATTTGTGAGGTACAGGTTTTCTACTATTAATACGTTTAAAGTAGGTTGGTTGTTGTTTTGGTGATAATGTTGATATCAGTGATGGCGTTGACAAGGAGTCTGCATCGTTTTCCTCCTCCTCTTCTTCTTCTTCCTCTTCGTTATCTTTCAAAAGGTCTGGTGGTGGAGAAAGAGGGTGATCGGCGGTATGAGGATGGTTTTTTACAACTGCTGTACTTGGTTTTAAATATGATAACGATTCAATGGTCATTTTTTTAAAAAAAAAATAAAAAAAAAATGATATGATATGATATGATATGAAAGAAAGGGTATTGATGGAATTTAAAAAAAAAAAAATGAAAAGAGAAAGAGGAAGAGAAGAAAAAAGAGAGATCAAAAAGTCAAAAGGGTTAAATCGGATAAGTTCGGATTTATATAGAAATCTAGGCTGAGACAAAAAGGATAAAAAAAACTTGATATTTAAAAGTAGAGTGATAACAAGTAAGTAAGAGTGGATCAAAATGCAAAGTGTTTGATCATCCGCTATGTTTATTTTTGTTTTTCCCTCATTTTATATATATTTCTTACTTGATCTCAATTGCTGATAAATGAAAATAATTATGATTGAACTAAAATAAACAAAGAAAAAAAAAGACTCAGGTCCCACGTAAAAAAAAATAGAATGACGAGATCCATAAAAAAACTATACGCTATAATTTGCGGGTGAATCCTGAGTCCTTGGTTCAATCCGTTCTAATTCACATCTATTGGAGTAACACACGATAAATAAGGAAATAACGGGTATACGTTCGAAATCATAATACTTCTGGAAAACTATATATGTATGAAGTGAGATTCAGTTTACAAAATAAGAATGGCTGTGTGTTCATCTCCGATTACTGATGACAAATATAACTACGGATAGTGATTAATTCTTAGCTAAAGATCACTTATGTCTGCTTCATATGTGCGTATATCTGTATCTGTTGAATCTTTCTGTGTGAGATTTTTTTTATGCTATCACAGATCAGGTTGCATGATAATCTTTAAAGAGCTTGAAATGATATTTTTCCGAAAGCCGACAAATGTATTCAAGCTTTTCCATAAAAGAGATCACCAGATATAAGACTTTTCCTGGTTTACTAATAAAAAAAAACAGTCTCATTAAAGAATGATACGTTTTATTTCTTTCTACTTTTTTATTTATTTTTAGTTAAAGGAAAACATGTTTATTTTTTATTAAGATTTAACATCTATTGTGGTAGATATCTATGAAGCAAATATATCAATGATTGGCTGGAGAGTTAATTTATCCGAAAATCCTAAAAACAATCTCAGTGTTGCCACGTTTTTTTAGTTAAATTAACGCTGATGGTTAAGTGGAATATTTAGCATATCGCACGAACACAAAAATCAGGGATATGAGGGAATACAAGGAAGCACAAATATATAATTAGAATAGTGCGTACATATACGTATTCAAAATTGCTTGACGCATTTTAAAATCCATCTTGGCGCTTATGAAAAAATTGCTTGACATATTTCAAAAATCAACTTGTTGCATTCTTTTTTTCAGATATTTTAAGGTCATCGTTACTTACAACACTCTTCACTACAAATTAAATTAGAGAGATGCCAATGTAATATATATGCTCAGATTCCTTGAATACACTTTTAGCTTCCGTCAAAAAGGATCACTTTTTATCTAATTGCTACATACTTGTTTTCACTTCAAATAATATTAATGATAAATTGGAATGTTTTCAATCTCGTTTATAACCTACATGTGAACATAGTACTGGATCACTGATTGATAGAAAATGAATATACCTTTTATATAATATGTTGTTGATATACAAAAGAGGTAGTGATGTCTAGTAATATTAAAGGCGAGAGCAATAGTTCGATTATTCTATCTAGCATAATTTCATTCTCCCATTCGATTAACAGAAGAAAGGGAATGTAATTCATTATTTCTGCTGGATAAATACGGAAAACTTGTTTAATTTTATCTTGATTGATTTATGAAAAACGTACTTCTATACTCACCACCGGAATGGGATAATTTCCCCCAAAATATGGTAAAGTAGACCTTTGAATGTATATTCTGAATATTATACTTTCTTTTATTACTACTATGAATAGTAAACCATCGCTCTTTATGGCCCAGTTCTTTTATTTGTGGCAACAATGAAAATGGCCTCATGAACGAAAATCAACAAAAATTAAAGCAAGGTGTTTCTCGTAAACAACATAAAACAGTAGCTAAAATGAATGAGATTATTTCTGAAAATCTCGTGCCCATAGCGGAACAAGTACAGTAGTTCAAAAGTCTTGTTTTTTTTTTATTGATTTATCGACAGCTTTGATCCGGTATGAGTACAGTTAGTTTGGTGATACCATATTCAAAACAAGTACATCATAACCTGGTATTCAGAAACATGGAACTCAAAAACTTGGCTCGACCGGAAAAACCATTTTGGTGACAAAGTAGCACGTCGTAACAAATATGTTGATCCCATTGGCTACAATTAAAATTTGGCACGGCCATGGAAGCTAGAAATAGCCCTTGAATCCATATTCGTGTTTCCAGATATAGGTTTCACTGTATTCCATTAAAACATATATGTATATATATTATCGGCATGATTGAATCAAATGTCCAACTACTCTCAGATATCTTCAAGAAATCCCAACAGAGAGATGCAGTTGTGAATCATGTTCTACAATAATCAGGATTAAAGTAAAATTCATTATTACCAGATTTGGAGTTATAAGAGCATCCCCAACGGTTTGCTACTTTTTTTTTTTGCTAGATTAGCCAAACTTTTTCAGGGCCAGATTTATTAATTTTAAACTTCCCCAAAGGTTTGCTAAATAAATTGACAGGTGTAGATGGAAATACCCAATGTATTTGTTAACTTGTGAATGATTCTCAACAACAAGACTAATAATAATATTTTTATTAGCGATGCTTTCTTATATCAATTCATCTGAAACAGACATTTGTCTTGTAGCCATATACTTCGCAGGACTTTTCACAAACATAAATGATATACAAAGCTTTTTCAAATAAGTTAAATTGCATACAAAAAAACCAGCTTTAGTTACACTTCTAACACACCTTTGTTAGTATTCACAAAAATTAAAGACAGTTATTGTTGACAAATTACTTGATGACAACAAATTCTACGAATTCAAGAGAGAGGCTGTGTGTTGAATGACCCAAAAGTGTTATCCTCTTTTGATTGTAGATCAGCACCAGTTCAAAGATCCAAAAAAGTCTAAAAACTTCACTGTGCCCTATTGTTATACCAAAAACATTATCCTATTTAAAATTATATTTTTATTGATCTTTTATGACTTCAAGTTAAATTGGATGATAATTGTAAGTGTTTAATAAAATTTTCACCGCTCATTAGATGAATCAAAGCCGCTCTTTGATGTTGGAAGGATTGTATGCGACATTTTTTGTTTTTTTTGAAAAGCACGACACTGTTTTCCTGAATTGTGCGACAATCTTTTCTAAAAACATACGACGCTTTTTTTTTTTCACAGTGCGACACTTTCTTGCGTTCTATTTTTGGCTACTTGTAAAAAAAAAAAGGCACAAGAAAAGAGGAAAAGATCGAAACTCGTTGTAGTACACTGTTTTTGTCCATCCTACCCCGCCCAAGTCCCGCTCCCGTTTTCCTTTCTCTTTCTCTCTCTGTTTTTTTTCTTATTATTTCTTTTCTTTAGATTTTCTTATAATAGTAAAGTGAAGGAATAATAATATTTAATTAATATGGCTTATCCGCAGCAACAAGAGCAACAACTGCCGCCCCCACAGCAACAGCAACAGCAACAGCAACAATTTGTTGCGCCTGGAGCTCCACCACCTGCCCCACCTAAGCATCTTGAAGTTGGATCTTTCCATAGCTACAATAATAACAAAGGTAACAACATGAGCAAGGATGATCAACAAGCATTTCAATATAGTGCCTCCAACAATTCAGCTCCTTCCTTATCGATGCATCGTCAATCGAGTCCACTCCCCTCAATCGAAACTTCAAAGACACCACCAGGCACCCGTACTAGCTCAGTGATAAATTTGTCCATGACCAGTGATCAACTTTTAAATCATTCTCATCTCAAGCCAGGAAACAAGGCTTCTTTGCTTTCATACGCACAAACCATCAATATGTATCGAGAGAATGCCAAAAAGACAAACAGTCCCGATATTCAATGTGACTTTGCCATTTTTATGGTCGAAGCCGCAAAACCGATCCAGGAAGATGACCCCACTCGAGTAGAGTACTTGGCAGAGGCTGAAAAACTCTTGAAACAGCTGGCCGCACGAGGTCACGCTGAATCTCAGTATTATTTGGGTAACCTTTACGCTTCTGGTGTACTCAGTAAAAAAGGTAAAAATGAATTCGATAAGGCTTTCCCGTTGTTTGTACAGGCTACAAAGCATCATCATCCTGATGCCGCCTATCGGTAAGCTTTGTGATAAGAGAGGGAGAGAAAAGAGGGCAGTTGTATGATTTGAATATAGCGGGCGACCATGGAAAAGAAAGGGAAAGAAAGTGAAATATATATACTAACACAACATGTTATTTTAATTAGTGCTGCAAAGTGTTATGAAGATGGCTTAGGTTGCCGAAAAGATTATTCAAAAGCAGTTCAATTTTACAAGTAAATTTTTAATGATTACCTCAGCAAAATGGCACATGGATTTCTAACATCTATAAATAGAAAAGCAGCAACACTAAGTCACCCTGGTGCAATGTATAGATTGGGAGTAGCAGACGTCAATGGCGAATTAGGATTATCAAAAAATCCACGCGATGGCGTAAAATGGTTAAAGAGATCAGCAGAGGCATCTACTGGTGAATACCCTCATGCGTTACATGAGTTGGCGATATTACACGAGCGCGGTATCCAAAACGTCGTCTTTGTCGATTTAACTTATGCTGTATCACTATATGTACAGGCAGCAGAACTAGGGTATGCACCTTCTGCCTTTCGATTAGGTGAGTGTTATGAGTATGGTAAATTGGAATGCACACCAGACCCTGCCATGTCTATCCATTTCTATACCATTGCCGCTCAGCAGGGTCACCGCGAGGCCTGTTTTGCATTGACGGCTTGGTATTTGGTTGGCTCTCCTCAGGTCCTGCCTCAGTCGGATCAGGATGCTTACTTGTGGGCAAGAAGAGCAGCAGAAAAGGAATTACCAAAAGCCGAGTATGCTGTGGGTTATTTTACAGAAGTTGGTATTGGTATCCAAAAGAATCCAACAGAGGCTATGGAGTGGTATAAGAAGGCTGCTCAGCATGGCGACAAGAGAGCGATTCAGAGACTGCAAGGAAAGCCTGCAGAAAGAAAATCGGAAAAAAAAGGCGCACAGGATGATTGTACCATTATGTAGAAAGATAGAGAGGGAGAGAATGAAGATGAATATAGTAATAGGAGAATTAAGATCAAGTTTTGATATAATGATCACAAAACAAACATATATAATCATATAAATAAATATAATTATTAGGATATCAAAACGACATAAAAGAAAAAATGTTATTTCTCACCATGTTAAATAAGATTGACCTTTTGTTTTGTAACTTTATTTTATATTTTATTTTAATGAATGATAAATATATAGAGGAGTGAGGAGAAGAAAAAAGTGTTTCAAATGGTTGATTCCAGGATAAAACGCACAGAAAGAATATTTTTATAGATTGAGAACCACAGCAAATGATACAATGGTAAAAACAAATTGAATAGGCTGTATTTTTCCACTTGCATCGTTGCTAGAACCTGATCCGTTCGAAACCACGCCATTGGATCCAGTTGTTCGGTTTACTGGAACAGCAGTATCCTTGTATTGACATTCAGTTGAAGTACACAAACATTGATTTCCAATAGGATCCCACCATTTAGTACTATAAAAAGAAAGAAAGAGGAGAGAGGTTGAGTTCACAATTGCATACTACTTTCTAAAAACAACTTACTCGCAATTATTTGGAAGAGAATATCTAAAACCAGCAGAACCATTCTGAGCAGCCGTTGGTGGAGTAGGGTTATCTAATGAAGGTGCAGTGTTTGGACAATTGAAACATGTGTTGAATGTTGTTGTACCAAAGTTACAGCTAGTATTATAATTGTAATATATAAATAGATGCATCTAATATACACCGATATATACACTTACTTGTTCAAAAGACCATCATCCGCATTTCCACTATTATCATCATCAAGACCATTACAAATCTCTTTTGAAATAACAGGAAGACCACATTTCATGTAGTCCTGTTTTCCAAGCTCAGAGGCCTTGACAGGGTTTTTCATCCACTGAATCAATTGTTGGTTAGTGACAAACCAAACATCAGGTTTTTCTGCAAGTGTCTTGATGAGTGAAACGAGACCATCCAATTTGGGAGCAGGATCAGGCAAACCAGGATAACCGGTCAGATGAGCTATTATAAATAAATGTTAATATGTGTTTATATATAAAATAGAAGGCAACTTACTTGGATGTACGTAAATTCCAAATGGTTGTCTTCCACCTTGATAATGCTTTTCAAATGCATCAAGACTCCCTAAAATAAAAATGGGGTTAAAAATAAAGATGCAGATCTTTATAATGGAAAAAGGGAGGGAGAAAATCTAAATATACATTTTGTCACGTCTTCAGGCTGGCCGGCAATATACACATCCATCAACTGAGGAGTGCTCATATTATCGAGTACAGTGTACATTGGAATTTCCCAGAGCCCAGGAATATTATTGTTGCCATTACAAATGCCTGTCCAACAATCATTGGCCATACCGTGATCCAATGTATATGGCCAGTAAGCATCATCCGTCAGAGCACTTGCACTCGAGTCATACTGGAACCCAAGCTTGGAAAGATGATGAAGGGTTTCTTGTGTATAGTTTAAAAAGGGTGCTCGAAAACCCTGGATCTTTCCGTTAGGAACACCGCCATATTGGTTTAGCATCTCTCTACAGCTTAAAATTTCCTCTAAAAAAAATAAAGGGGTAGGCTGTGAGACATCATCATTTCATTGTCTCTACTTCTTGCTTACTTACGATCTGATGGCGAGCCTACATGAGTAAAAGTGTGACTATTTTTGTTATAAAATGCTGTTAGTGTTGTGGTTTCCTTTATTTTCACATGGAATACTTACTCTGCAATTTCATTTCCACTTGAATACCATTGTTGCACTAAAGAGAAATCTGTGTATTGCATGGAGACATACCTAGATTTTAATATAGTGTAAATAGTAGAGATCTATATATAAGACAAAATAGCAATACCAACCATGTGCCACGTCCAGGACATCCATTTGGATTTCTACCAAAGTAGGAGAAAAGGAGAGAAGAAGA
>VCJE01002440.1:746-13466 GCA_024140265.1 Backusella liffmaniae | reverse complement strand
AAACCATCAGAAATCCATTTTCTTTTTTTTTTTTTAAAAAAAAAACTAATTCGTACCCGTTTTTTTCGTTATCAAGTTGCTCGTGAGAAAAATAAAATAGTCATTGGTATAACAATTCTGAAATGCGTAAATGTCAGATGAAAAAAGAGGAAAGTGAGAGCCACAGAACACAGACATGATAAATGCGGTTATTCAAACCAAAATACGATGAGTTATATTACATTTTTATGGGCATAAATTCACTATTAGCCCCCTCCCTTTTTTTTTACCACGGTACTTCTTTGGGTTTGATATCTGTACGTGGCATTCATGCTACGTTTTGTTTCACATGAGGGATACAAATCGTACTAAAATGCAAACCGTCTCATAATAATAATGCACTAGAGAATAGACGCTATTTTTTAAAAAAGAATATATTTGAAAAACATAATATGATGCTAAACAAAGTTATTTTTACATTTGAAACATTCAAATAAGAGATGATTCTACCAGAATTCTTTCAAAATATCAATCGACTTGATTAATACTAATAATAAATAATGACCAGCACGCGCTTTTTCCTTGACCCAAAACGAAGTAAACTCGATTCATCACTTTTAATGTAATCGTAGTGCTACTTTATAAAAAAAAAAATGACGTTATGAATCATCTGATGAACTACCGTAAAGAAGAAAAAGGATGAATGAGAACAGTCTTTCAAACCAAAAATGGTTTCTAATTCAAGGATTTTCTTATATATATATTCTGGATTGTTTTTTGGTGTAACAAAGTGCCTGAAATGCAACAAACGAATTCGGTGATATGGGGTTAAGCAAACATAGTAAATGCACGGTTCACTTGAAGGGCTTCAATTGAACATTTCAATATTTAAAGTAGTTCTTTTCTTCTCGATTTCGTATTCATTTTTTTACTGCGAAAAATAAAAGTCCCCTTTTATTTAATACTGTACTAGTCCTGTTTTTTTTAATAATCCACTTGGGTTATTTTTTTTCTCTACTATAATTTATAGTAAATAAAATATTATAACCCCAGATATATTCTAGAAGACCATTTCTTTAACTTTAACATATTCTTTGTATTAAAAAATGCTTAAAAAAAGAATTGAACATTTTGCGTAACTCATGTTTTATCAATGCTAGTGCGTTTTTATTGTTCATCTTCCATTCGTCCCGTTTGAGTTTGACAGTAATTGTTAAAAATTGATGGGGAAAGACAAAAGTATAAAATCACCCTATTGTTTTTCATCGGAGTATCTAAATCCTTATTTCCAGTAGGATGAATAGAGTTTATATTTCCAGTCTTGGCAATTTTGTTACAAAGATAACAATAAAAGATAACTCGGACTTTCATTAACAAAGTGATTTGTGTAATATGTGGAGAAAGAAAACTTCAGCCAATTTTTTATTAGATAGTCTTCAATAGACATAAAAAAAAATCTGGAATAATAGAAAATATTGTATCACAGTAGGAAAATTAAAAGTTTAGAAGTTGACAGCCTAAAATAGAGAGTTCCGGATAATTCAAGAGCTACAGATGGAACAGGGAATATAAAAATATACAATTTTGAAATGGTCAATTATCGTGACATCTCATCTGAGTTACGAAATGACGTGTAAGCTAAAATAAAATTGATCGAAAAAGGATATCAAGCTTGGACACGGAAGAACATGGCATTGTCATAATATTACATGTCTTAAAAACAAACAATTATACCTGTTGCATTTTGTGCAGTACATATCAAGACCATAATTTCATAACTCCTGGAAATGATCCTGCGCCACTTTTTCCTTTTTCTTCTATTTTAGCTCTTCTCTTTTCCCCTCCTTCGATGTCCATGTTGGTGAACCAGCTGAAGTTGCAATATGCTGACTTTTAAAAATAATAGGATTACAAAGTGAGGGAATAGGTCTGGCATCTCTTGAAAAGATCATCTCTATTTAAGGCTTGAAATTATAGATTTTTTTTTCACCATTCTTTGTTCCACTTTACCCTTTTTTCTTTTTCTTTTTCTTTTTTTTCTCTCGAATAAACTCTTTTCCCATTTTTTGCGTTCACATTTTACACCACAATGTCACCCATGAAACCTTTACAAGAGTATGATATATCTCCTACAACTGGTTTCCTCCCTAGCAAACCTCCACTTCGCCGTCTAACAAATCCTTATTTCGAACCTTGGGAGGAAATGATGGAAGATTTTAACGGATTATTATTGGCTGGCAAGCTTCGTGAAAAAGTACATGATGTAGGGTGTCCTTCCATAAATAAAACATTTTTTTTTTCTTCTAATGTGAATTAAATAATTATAAAATAGATGCCACAACTGGATTCTTCTCGCCTAGCCACAGTCGAGGAATACCGTAGAGCATTTTTAATTTTGTGTATGGTGTCTCACAGTTACGTCTGGGGAAAACATGAAATTACATCTGAGGTATAAAAAAAAAATTAGTGACAAAAATTACAAATATTTGATTGATTGAACCTATGCTCATTTTTCCCACGATACTATTTACAAATAGAGATTACCAGCTAATCTGGCGGTTCCTTGGACTAACGTAGCAGAACATTTAGGCCTCTGTCCCGTCGTATGTCATGCATCCGTGGTGTTGTGGAATTACAGACTTTTGGATCGAAATGGACCTATTAACTTAAGGTAGAACAAAAGTCTTAATTTTGCTTACATAAAGGTTTCATATTAAAGATATAAGTACATTACAAAAAACATTTCCAGTAATATGGCAGCTCTGGCTACTTACTCTGGTTCACTCGATGAATCTTGGTTTTACCTTATTACAACAGCTATTGAAAGCTCGGGAGCCCCATGTCTATCCAACATTACATCTGCCATTGAGAATATCCATAATGGCGATTATGCTGGCCTTCTGACCAACCTGACTACTATCGAGTCTGCCCTTGCAGCCATGAACGATGACTTGGCAAGAATGTCCGAAAAATGTGATCCTTACGTCTTTTATTGGAAAATCCGACCTTACTTGGCTGGATGGGAGAATATGGCTGAAGCTGGTCTTCCTTTGGGACTTATTTATGAAGGTGTGAATGACGTATGGAATGCCGAGACGGATGAATATGCAGACATGAGTCATTTGGATGAAGCTGAACGTCTCCTGCAACAGTATAGACGTTATGCTGGTGGCAGCGCTGCCCAAAGTAGTTTGATTGCTGCTCTCGATGTTGCCTTTGGCGTTGAGCACCACCGCACAGGAGAAAAACCTTCTTTCATCAAGATTGATGCCACCTTACCCAACGACAGATACACCAAACTACCATCGATGAAGCCTGCTGATGAACTTAAAAGTGGAACCACAAGTCCTTTAACACCACCCCATTTCAAGAGAACAAACAAGAATGCATTTTTGATTGCTATGCGTAAATACATGCCTCGTCCTCATAGAGAATTTTTGGAAGATCTCGAAGAAGCTGCCAACATTCGACCTTTTATCCTTCAACTTCAGCAACAAAATGAAGTACAAGAAGGTGGCCTCTCTGAACCAGAGCGTCGTGTTATTGAAGTTTACAATAATTGTATTCATCAACTTAAACTTTTCCGTGACAAGCACGTACAGATTGTGAGTCTCTATATTGTCAGTCAAGCCCGTAAAGGCCCCAATATTGCTCACGGTGGTTTTGCTATTGCAAAGAAAGAACAGGAATCCAAACCTCAAGCACAGCAGCCAACAGAAGGAAAACCATCATCTGTACACAATGATCTTTATCCTCAAACAAGTTTGGAAACTTCGCCTATGATCAGCAAAGACTCCACAACAGCTAAAGTAACTCAAATGTTTCCACAATTGGGTCTTGCAAAGAAAATCGATCCCAATACCAAGGTTGTACGTGGCACTGGAGGTACTAATGTCATGCCATTTTTAAAGCAATCGCGAGATGAGACACAAGACATGAAGATTGATATCGATGGTGTGAAATCAAACCCAAATACTGATGAAATGACGAAACAGTCTTGGTCTGATTGGATTCTTCGCCGATAAATTTTGAAGAAAATGGATACACATAGCATTTTCTATACATATTTTTGTGTGTGACTCATCTTATATCTCTTTTCATTTATCAGCTTCATCTTATTTCTCTTTACATAATATTGTATTCAACCATTCCCTCCCCTCTCTCTTTCTCTCTCCACTTGAAAGTACATATACTATTAATACAATATCTTATTGTATCGGATTGTATCATATATAAGAAATCGTTTATTCTAAAAGGCTATTATTTATATTTTCCGGGAAAAAAAAATGAAGTATAACAATGTAATAACAGAGGAAAAAAAAAAAAAACTTAAGATGCAGAGCTGTCTGAAAAGTGATAGGATACAGTATGTTGATTTGAATTGACGATGTCAAGAGGATTAAAGCCTTTAAAGTCCAAGTCGGATGACTTTGACTGAAGTTCTTCTCTTGTAATTTCGTCCATAATGGGATCAGGGCCTCTCGTTTGAGATTGATTATTAATATCAATCTTGATTTTTGTATATTTTGAAATATCATTTCTTGAGTTAGCAAAGATGTACAAGTCTAAAATCTGTTGTGAAACATCTTGAATAAAAAGGACAATTAGGCGTGGCTGAATAATAAAAACACGTCTCTCTCGCGGTTACCTTCAATGTCTTCCATCCGAGATAAAAAATATTGGTCCCAAGGCTGTTTATCAAACAAACCTTCAAACTGAATGTCTTCATCCTTTAATAAAATGGAAGCCAAATAGACACAGCCAGCAGCGATGGTGTGTGCGGGATACTCGACGCAAAGTGCCGTTCGATAACTGCGTGTGTGTATCGTAAGTTAATTTTTGTTTGTTTATTTTGTGAACAAGTATTACCTATCAACAGCTAATTGATATGCCTTTTTTGCCAACTTCTTACTATCCAGCGTATTTTCACAAGCTAAGAATAAAAATATGTTTATAAATCATTACAGACATATACATGTTTTGTTTTGTTAATAAATAAAGTACCTTGAATTAACTTTGTGAATTTCACTACGTATTCATAAGGATGTAACAACTGAAAGTCAAAACACAATGTCTCCAATAGCAACTTTTCATAACTAATGATCTTTTTTCTACGCTCTTCTGATACCTTTTATTATTATTTTAAAAAATATTAATGGATTTTATTATTATCATTGTTTTCATTTTTATCATTATTATTCTTATATTGCTTATGTGGTATTATTATATTATTATCATTTATAGTAATGGTAATAACTCTTGTCCGTCCACCTTGAGAATTTCAACCGTAAAACCCACTAGCAATGACCCAACCCAACCCAACCAATTAATCCATTCCTCTGCTTACCTGTTCAGGATCTAGCTCTTTACTGTCTGGATACTTTACGCTATGCACAGCAACAAAAATGTCCTTCAGTTTCTTAAGTGTCTCCTCTATTTTTGCTGCTACGAATATACATGTGATGCTTATATCCTAATAATAACATTCATTCAGTTTCTCTCTTCATATTTCCTTTTTAATCCATCCCTTAAATTAATTACCGTTTTACCTGTGGTGAATAATCTCTTATTGAATAATACAGAAAAAATCTATGATACAGTGCTTGTGAAGTACTTATCGTCTTTTGTGGACTATAATATATATATAATAAAAAGTTAATATATATGTATAAAAAGTGCTTGTCTTGTTCTTACAATCCAAGTTTTTTTCCAACTTCTTGTATGAATTTACAACTGGAGTGGCGTGCAGCAGCTTCTTTAACAGCAAAAGAAGCTGTTTGCTTGAGATTAGATAATGTTGCCAGTTGTTTTTTAGTGAAATAAGGTCTATAGTATCGCTTAAACGAGATTCCTGCTGTGATCGATAATGGTGTTGACGGCGTGATTGGTGATTGTTCACTCATTTTTCATGTATAATTCGTAAAATATTAATGATTGAAAAGTAGGGATTATTAGAGTGTTTAATAAATATAAACAGTAATATATTTTTTTTATATAAATAAAAAGCAAAAATGAGAATAAAGGAAAAGAGAAGAAGAAAAGACAGTATTTCCACTCGTGTCGACATTGGTTACTACAGCTGTTGCTCTGTTGATGACTGATTTTCAATCTTTATTTTTTTTTCGTGACGCCCTTTATTGAGCTCGCTTTTCATTGGTCAAAGGGCGATAGACATTTGGATGTACGGAGGATTTAGTTGTAAAAGAGTGAGAGTGTGAGAGAGAAAATAATATGGTATATGGAATGTATGCCAAAGGAAAGCAATCAACATAACATTATGTGGTTAGTAAATCGAATAATTATAGCTTGGAATTACGGCCATAAAAGTCATTTGGTTGACCAGCAACCGATAGCATGATAGATATGCTCGACGAGATTGCCATTGGTAACGACAATGGTATTACAAAATGAATGTAACCATGAATATTTAAACTATTATCGAGGTATTGATAATAATAGAAGCTAGCAGATAATTCACTAAAGCAACGTGACTTACACAAGTTATCAATTGAAAAGTGGATATGATTTTAAAAAAAAAAAAGTTTAAATAAGCTACAAACTAAAAATATTATATTCATTCTTCTTCTTCTCTCACTCTCTCTTTTTCTTTTCTTCCGAGGGATTTTGTCTCTTCGAGATTTGATGGACACAATGGCATTGCTATCTCCTAAACCACAGGTAGAATACAATTTATAAATGGCAAAGTAAAGTAAAACTGACAATTGTAATTTAGAGTAGAAATAGAAGTAGCAAAATTGAACATGTATGTTTTTCGTTCCAACACGTTTTTTAGCATAAAATTGATCTAGTTATATTGAAAAAGCTTTATTCTATATGGTAGAATTACTTATGTTCTAGCCCAGCTAATCTTGATCTGGTTGGATCACCAAACTCGCTAACCAGCTTGTCATCAGCAGATTTCGTAGCTGGCGGTACCTTGGATTTACATACCACGACAAAAATACAAAGGTCCTCTACATTTACTTCGTCAAATCAACATTTTACCAACAAATCTGATATTCACAGCCGTAAAAAGTTGATTGGAAAGCTTACCAAAATGCAGCAATTTTTTGATAGTTATCAGAATTCTATCTCTAATTTGGAGATAGAAGTTGGAGATAAACAACAAGAGATCGAGCAACTTGGTACATTATTAAAGATAACGAGTGAATCTGAAGGTTAATATAAAAGCCACTACTTATATATATTATAATCTATCATATCATCCATTGACTTTTTTTAGTCGGGTATTACTTTTCTTTAATTCATTTTTTTTTAAAACAAATTTCAATTTTTAGAGTTATTGAAGGAACAAATGTGGAACTTGGAATTAGAGAACCAGGACTTAAAGCAGCAAATGAATCAGCTCCAATCTAGTTCAGCAAAGTACTTTGCCGAGAAAACGCGACTGGAGTGTGAAAATGAAATGTTAGAACAGGACTTGGAGAATTTAAAAATGATACAGTATACAAAAGACACTGAAATGAAAAAAATACAACAAGATCATGATCACGAAATCACACTACTAAAACAAGCCTTGACACTTCTGAAACAAGAAAGAGACGTACTAAATAAACAACTGGATAATAATTCGGACAAAAAACAAACAAATACTTCACAATCAAAGGATACAAATAACCAGGATGATCCCAAAGATCAGCACGTTATTGATATAAAGCAGGATTCAAAAGATGTAGAATCATCGGAGGTCGAGTCAAATGCATTGCGAGTCTCCTTGGAAAACGCCCACGTTATGATACAAGCCCTACAAAAGCAAATCCAGGACGAGGTTTCGGAAAGATGTGAAGTGAATCAACTTTTGAGAGAAGCGCAAGAGACAATTGAGACCTTTCGAAACTCTTCATTGGATATACAGCCGCCACAATGGTCGAGTCATCAAAACCAACAAGGTGAATTAAGCTCCCCTAGGAATGATGCTGATTCTCCTTCCAAAAGTGACGATTGGGATCAGCCATATCTAGGGCAATCCTTGGGAGACGAGCTCTATCAGTTCTATAATTCATCCAATATTGACGAACACGGGCAGTACAATGCAATAGACGGTTGTAAAACACCATATGATATTCATGATCAATCAGATCCGAACGAACCAGTCTCCTTGGTTTGTGAGCCGCAAACAAATGCCCATGATGCAAAACCAGAAGAATTCGGAACCTTAATAAAGGAGCCCGAGAGCTTTATATACAGACCCACAGGAAATTGTAACGGTGATAGCATTGTATCCGAAAATAACCGAGCCGATACCTGTAACCCACCTGAAGCAGATAGCTTACCACAAATGGAAAGTAATTCCAGTTTCCAAAATATAGACAAAGACAAATCTCATTTATTAGCCATTGCCATTACTATGGCAGGAAACTGGGCATGGAAATATAAACGCAAGCTCATCGGAAAGGGTATATCTAGCAACAAACATTGTCGGTTTGTTTGGATACATCCATATTCTAGGACATTATATTGGAGCGAAATGGAACCTGGATCTAGAGGGTCCGAGTACAAAACAAAAACCGGTAAAAGCCCATTAAAGAAATGTTGTCGATTGTGCTAACCATTTTCTTTTTCATATCTATATAGCAACGATAGAGTCTTTCCTTGTACTAAATAATAATCAGGCTGCAATACCGGATATTCTAATTAAAACAACTTTACGTGGTATTCAAATTCAGTTTCTTACTATGAATGAGCACACCATTTGGATTAAAGTAAGCATATTCACCTATAATTTGATGTCTTTTTCCTTTAGTAACTTTTAAAACAAAAAGTCTTTGAGATTCCTTTTAACGGAAGGAGGAGCAAATATAGACAAGGAAGCAAGTGAATGGTTGGATGATATCATAAGGCCTGCGTTAGGAAAGAGGGGTTTAGATACAAAAGTGAGGCGGTTGCTTGATACCCCTAATCACTCAGTGGAGAGCTTTACAGCAAAACAATAACTGGAAAATCATTAAAAATATTTACATACCTATATTCTTGAAACTAGAATACATTTGATGATTTGAAAATAAACGATGAATGAATTAATCGTCGCATGTTTCTTCTTCTTCTCTTATAAGGAAATAAGTTTAAATTGTTCACATGTACTCCACTTAATTACCATTTGTTTGAAAAAAAAAAGCTCACTTGTGTGATTTAAATTGCCCAGAAAAGAGGGCTTGCTTGACAAGTTTTTAAAAAAATGAAATAACCGCTTTTTACAAATAAGTTGAAGTGATTCCACACTGAATAGCACGCAGCCAAAACTCACAATCATATAACTTGCTTTTTTCAAAATGTGACAAAAAGATTCAAAACTTTATGAGTGTAATTAAAGACAACCTTATTTATCGCATTCTGTTTATATATCCGTCTTATTTACTGTATTTTTTTTTACAAGTATTAAACATCTGTTCGAATTTCTATACGTTTTGCCCTTCGAACCCATAACTGTCTTCGTGTACAACAAGTCAAACCAAAAGGAGTCCAATGCTTCCACCTTGTATTCCCATAGACCCAACCATCTGCACAGTGCGATTGTTTTGAAATGAGCCATACCGGATCTATCCATTTCCAATAAATATAACAAAGTTTATTCTCATCATATATTTGAATGGATGGTGGAAGGTGGAATTTATTAGGAGAAGGTGTTTGCTCTAAATAAACATCTGACATTTTTTTTAATGCGATTAATATCGTAACAAAGTATCATAATAAAAAAAAATTAGTTACCAAACGGGAGGATCTTGAGGTGATGCGACATCACACCAACCAGAAGGAAATCTCCAACGTTGATGATGATACAGGGAAAAGCAGTAAACACGTGTATCCTCATGAACCAATGCATCGTTGTCAGAATGTGATAGCGATTCATCATATTTGGATATGTTAATCCAGTTGACATGTGCTGCAATTTTAGTCACATTGAATTTTAAAAATACAAGTGCTGTCGAGAACTTTATAGATACATGAATGTTTTTAGTATTTTAAAAGAGATCAGCAATTAGATTCTTTTGTTATGGGTGTTGGTAATATCCCTGATCATTTACCTGGTCCAATGATATTGTACTGAAAATCATTAAAAATAATAAAATTATAAATTGACAGAATGGTTGTTGATGGGGTGATACCATTCGTGGGGCAACAGAGCACCATTGAATATCAGACTGTATGAATAAGATCTTGATGTAGTTGCATATGATTGGTATAAGGTATACAAAGTATCGCGGATATTCTACTTTTTCATACATGATAGGTTTATCTCTGTGTGTATCTGAGAGAAAAAGAGAAAAGGAACTGCAAAAAAAGGGTTTAAGGGTACTACTTTTATGTAATTGTTAAAACAAGGGCACAGATGAAACTGTTTATATTAGTATATCTGATGATCAAAACATAAATGCTGCTCTATTTCACTGCGAGGCATTTGTGGAATTGTTATCTTTATTTGTTTAATAAATGAGATATGTATGATTTTATTATAAGTGAAATAATAATGGATTTTCATTTTGAGGTGTTATACATTTACATAAAGTTGAATAATAATAATAATAATAAACTTTATTAAAGTAATGAACGCCATTTTGGCGTAATTTTTTTATTATACAGAAATAGTTACCAATTGTAACAATAAGAAAGCAGGAAAAAATAATTCGGATGTAGAATGTCCTCTTTTTCCATAAGGGTTCTTAATCTTATACACAAGTAGATGTATTTGATCATGTGAGGATCAGCGGCATATAAGATCCGAATCTTCCGATATATTGAGAGATATCTACTATTTTATTGAGAGTCAGTTGTTTAATGGTCCACGTGCGTGTTCCCACTCAACAATTTAAAAAAAAAATAACAAATATGTATAGTTCTGCTTTCTTCCTCCCATCATCTAAATACAACAAAAAAAAATGAAACTAACTGAACATCTTCTTTCACTTGATACCGATAGTTTTAAAAGAGCGACAGAGCATGAATTTTTGAAACAAGTAGGTCGATTTGACATCAAACCTGGGCATCTAAAAGCGTGGATCATTCAGGACCGTTTCTACACGGGAGGTTATGTCAACATGATGGGTGCAATGGTCTCACGTCTTGCCTTATTTGAGGATCAACGCGAGCTTGGTGACAATGATCCATCGTACAGTGTACAGAGAAACCAGGGCATTCTAAAGACGCTTTCGTTTGCACTGTCGAATGTGTACCGTGAGGCCAACTTCTTTACAAAGATTCTAGACAAGCCATGCTATAACATGGAGCAACCTGTCAAGCAAAAGGAAACAACCTCAAGGTACATTGAATTTGAAAAAAAAGTGGCGAGAGAGAGTGGTTATGATTTGGGCGAGGCATTGATTCTGCTGTGGGCGATGGAAAAGATCTTTTTTACGGCTTGGAGCTATGCAAAGTCAATTTCCTCTGGCCAGAAGGCCGATGATAGCGATCCTCACATTCAGTCATGTCGCGCATTAATGGACAATTGGACCGTACCAGAGTTTAACGAGTTTGTGGAAGAGTGTACTTTCCATGTGGATCAACTTTCTACAGACGACCCTCGTCGTCTTGCAAGTTTTGAAAAGACGTACCGTGATTGCTTAGCACTAGAAGTTATTTTTTGGGAAAGTGCGTTTGATGGATGAATAAATGAATAAATTGACTTTAATTTTTTGATCAATTGGTCAAAAATCTAGCAAACCGTAGGGGTGACTTTTTGTTAAAATTAAATTGCCAGATTTATCAATTCCGCTAATCTGGCAAACCGTTGGGGATGCTCTGAGGCTGTTCCCAAGCGACATTTTTTTTGGGGTCATTATTTTTACTGCCTCGCCAGGCTGGTTACTAGCTACTACCACCCACCCCTCTCTACCACTTCTTTTTCCCACTACCCACTACTGTTCACCCCCACCCATGGCCTCAGGATCAATTATTTTGGGTCGGCCAAAAGTCTTAAACAGAGTATCAGGGTTTTCTTTCCAGGCTTGATACCATCTCTGTAGGTTCCTCGGTTCAAGATTGAGACCCTTAGCCACTTCGGTTGCATTATGCATTGGATAGATATCAACCAAATGTACAGCCTTGGCCTTGACTTCGTTACTAACCCTGATTTTAGGTTTTCAAAGTGAATTTCCAGCCTTTTCTTTGGTAGCTTTGGTGGCCCTCTTATTTCGAACTGGTTTTTCCGCGGCCAATATATCGTCGCTACCTCTTGTTTTCAAGTAACTGGTGTAAGAACTTAATTCCTCGAGCTTATACACATCAAGCTCTTCTTCATAATCCATTAGATCATTTCCCTGTTCATCGCAGAAATTTCCGTTTCCAACTTCAAAAATGAAAAGTAATAGTAAATATAAAATAAAGAAAAGAGAGGACGTTGTTTTTTACTGCGGCATAATTTTCACTATTTCCGGTATATTTTGTCGCCAATTTTGGGTTGGGTGTCGTTCAGTGCGAAAAAAATGTCGCTGACCCAGGGTCAATATGTCGTCAATTCCGAAATAAAACATGGTTTTTCAAGAAAATAAGTCTTATCTCCACAACAAAATAAATCGATGTTTAAAAACAAACAAACTACAGTGAGGGTATTGGACTTTTTTTTTAAGTTAAGGTATTAGCTGCTCACGGAGTCTCCATTCGAACGTATTTTATGCGTTCTGCTTACCCTAGAAGTTGTCAGGGTAAGCATCTGAAATTCAAATGAAAATTACTTCAAAAGGACATTCTAAATCCACGAAATCCAAAAAGGGGTTGACAATTTTTGTT
>VCJE01002437.1:0-12070 GCA_024140265.1 Backusella liffmaniae | reverse complement strand
TTTTTTTTTTTTTTTTTTTTTAGAGATAAATGTACTTTAATTGATGTATTGTTTTGCTTTTCTTCTGATGTTTTTTAAAGTGCAACTAAAAATACTGGCGAGATGCTCTATACAAGCACCATTTCTTTATTGGATTACAAATTAAAAAGAAACTTGTCTCAGTATTATCTTTATGATAGAATTTAGCATACATAGTGAATAATCAGGTACAGAGTAGCTATTGCTCTAGCTGTTTTAAAAAGGGTGTTTTACAGTTCGAATTGTCTACCAATTTAATGTTACCGCCTTTTATGCATGCTGAAACGAGTTGTATAATCGACACTAAATCATGAGTAGGATATAACATATACCCAAAAACTTTATTCAAGAACAGATTGTGATTGCCTAAAAATGCACAAAAAGTTCCTCCAAGGTTTTTCATTGTATGCCCATATAATATCAAGTTTATAAACACCTCTATGAGGTGGATATTGAAATTTTTTTTAAAGAGAATCCTTAAAGGGGATGTCTAGCTTCAAAACAGTCCATCAAACAATAATGATGAATTGCTTACACTTGAAAGTTTTGTTGTACTAATAAAGATTAAGTAAAGCGATCTAGTTTGGGTATGGAAGAAGAAAATTGTTTGATCCAAAAAGAAAACGATTTATTAGAATTGTGGTGTTTTAAGTTTGAGAAGAATATTCTAAAAAAAAAAAGAGAGAGATGAACTCCACAAGGGAACAAAAGTGGAGTATACTGATTGAGCAGTACTAGTTTTTGAATCACATTTCGACCAAAAATAATACAGAATAGTATCTAGCGCAAGAACAAGCAATTAAATGACATACAAACCTTTAAAGTTGCTCATAATTGAGTTTTAAATCGGGACTACAAAGATAGAGATGACGACATGCATGAGTTATGGCTCTTTAACATGATTTTTTTTCTTTAGAAAAAAGAACCAGCTTTTATACCCACAAAAAAACACTTTTTTAAACGAAAAAATGTCTATGGCAGTAACTATTATTAATAAACTATTTCTCATTTCATAGGTACTGACTATACTGTTTAAATAGAGTCTCTTTGGTCTATCTAACCCGGTTGATATCGAGGTTACTTTTAATAACGAAGAAGAAAGAAAACATGTTGAAGTGAAGGTTGAAAAAGACAAAAAGGAAAGCTTCCCTGTCTTTCTCGATGGTGAGACTGTAAATGGAAAGGTAAATATTAGATATATGGCTGTCATGGCAACGGGATGGGGAAAGAATGCGAAATGTGTTGTTCTAATCTGGCAACATTTTGATATAATAAAAAAAAAGGTCAACATAAGCTTGAGAGACGGTAAAAAGTTGGAACATAATGGTATTAAGGTCGAGTTTGTTGGAAGTATAGGTAATATAAGGCATTTCATTTTACTATTTACGCTTGTTCTTACTCTACCCTTATTATAAAATATTAGAACTCTTTTATGATAAAGGAAAATCACACGAGTTCTTGGCATTATCTCAAGAGCTTGCAGCACCCGGCGAGTTGCGTCAAAACAGTGCCTTTGAATATGAATTCAAGAATGTAGAGAAGCAATACGAGTGTTATCATGGTATTAATGTAAAGCTCAGGTATTAAGGATCATTCGTTACTGCGTTTTTCGTATTCTAAAATGGAACAATTAGATATTTTATTCGTGTTACAGTTGCTCGCCGTATCTCGGATGATACTCGTGAAAGAGACATGTGGGTCAATTCTTATAGAATGCCAGTTGAAATTAATAACTCTATCAAGATGGAAGTTGGTATTGAAGATTGTCTTCATATTGAATTTGAATACAACAAATCAAAGTAAGTAATGAAACCATATTGTTTATATGCTATTGTAACACACAATATGTACTCAGCATTATTGTTATTGTTCTTATTTTAGGTATCATTTGAAGGATGTTATCGTTGGAAAAATTTACTTTTTGCTTGTTCGTATAAAGATTAAAACAATGGAACTTTCTATTATTAGACGGGAAACCACTGGTGCTTGTAAGTTACTTGCTTGTATATAGCCCAAGGTTGTGTTGTTTAATCGTATTCTATCACATTGTAGTACCCAACTTGTATAATGAGACAGAAACAATCACAAAGTTTGAAATCATGGATGGTGCCCCTGTTAGAGGTATAGTAACTATCACCAAAATGCCCAGCTATATTCTTATGTTGTAATGTATTCTAGGTGAAACCATTCCTATTCGTTTGTTCCTTGGTGGTTTCGAGTTGACGCCAACATTTAGAGGTAAGTTTTTGGTTTAGTTTGTGGGCAGTAATGAACCAGTTATACTGATTATTTTAATTATACTCAGATGTAAACAAAAAATTCTCTACAAGATATTATTTGAATTTGGTGCTTATTGATGAAGAGAATCGTCGCTATTTCAAACAGCAGGAGATCACATTGTTTAGACGTAAAGGTAATTATTTAGTTTATCAGTGGGGTATATTGGTATAAGGAAAGTGTATTAATAAAAAAAAACTGTATATACATATAGTGGATGATGGCTATCCTCCAGATGAAGAAGAGTAAAGTTTATCAACTTTGTATCTTGATTCTGTAATATTAGCAAATTGATATATATACATTTTTACTTCTTTTTCTATTACCATTCTCTCCCTCCTTGCTAGCAAATATTTAATGAATAAATCATATAAAAAGAACTCGCTTGAATAAGTAAACATATATATTTAGTGACAACTATTATAAACATTAATTGATTGTATCAACAGTCCCAGGATATTCTTGGAGAAATTTCAAACAGTTTCATTTATTTGATCTTTTGATCATTGATGAACTGGCCAATTATTTCCACGAATAGATATTTATCGGAACGGAAAAGCCAGTGTGTTCCGAAAAAAAGGAAAACCAAGCAAGGAAAAACAAAAGAGCTTATTCAACAGCTATTCTATAAAAACATGACTGTTATAATCCATATTAGTATTGACCATATTTAAAATCTCAAACCTATTAGTACACATTCATTGTTTATGTTTTTTTTTCTTCAGGCGCTAACAGGCTAAGGCTTTTACGTTAATCATAAAATGCTAAAGTCGCTTGGCTATCAGAGAACATCAAAAAACGTTCTCTTTAATTTTAAAAAATCATTTGAATAAACTGATCTTGAGAAGATTGGTGATCCGGCGAAATAAGAAACAGTTTAGGCTGAACAGTATTTCCGTTTGAAAAGATTTACCTTTGACAGATCATTTCCCAAATGTCACAAAGTAAAAATCACGCTTTTCTTTTATACAATTTATGTGTTCTTCGACATGCCCAGTCTAAAGCTAAAATCATAGCCACTACTAGATGTACTACTCAGCATTTTTACACTATCCGATTACCAAACAAAACTGAACAAAACTGAACAAAACGGGCGAGCAAGGGGAAAAGAAGTAACTTGTCTTATATATTTATAAGCAGAAACTACACAGTTACATGCTACAGGTGTCACACTCGATTAATAGATTTATGGCTGCGCGAATTTATCTTCACTATGGCATTATTTCAGCCTGATGTTTCATATATTAGGGGGAGGTTAAAAAATAATTTATAAGAAAACAACATCAATACAGGTTTCACTTTTCAATTTTTAATATAAGTACCAGACACATTCAACCTTTTATTGAAAACAATTCCTTTCTTCTTCTTTTTTTTTTTAACCAAAATGGTATATACATCTTCTGAACCAGAAAAAGTGTTTCCAAAAAACACTAGTATTTATAATATATTGTTCAATAACAACAAAAATATCACCAAAGACACTGCTTTGTTTCTTGATTCCGATGATCCCAGTATCAATTTGACTTATGAGCAGCTCCAAACTCAAATCCTTAAATGTGCTGCTAATTTAAAAACCAAACTTAAACTTGAACCTAAAGATGTTGTTGCAATTTGCGCTCCCAACTGTATCGATTATATCGTATTGTTACACGCCACTGTCTGTGCAGGTATGATTTTTTTCCCACTGTCTTGCTTTTTTTTATTTTATTTTAAAATATGCATCTAACACATTTCACTTCCATAGGTGGTGTTCTAGCAGCCATTGATTACGGTTCAATTGCTCAGCAAATCGCAAAGAATATTGATGTTTCACAGGCCAAATACTTAATTGCACACAAAGATACACTTGACCAAGCCCTTGGTGCTGCTAAAGCTGTGGGTCTTCCCCGTAAAAACATCTTTGTCTTTGGAGATAAAGAAATCAATGGTATCCATTCCGTAACTGAAACTCTTTTAAGCGGCGACCAACTCGCGGTGCCTTACAACTATAGCGAATATGAAATCATGCATTCACCTGCTTATCTGTATTATACTTCTGGAACTACAGGAGATAAAAAGGCTGTCATCTTGACTCAATATAATATCATGGCTAGTTTTCTTCTCAAGGAAGATTGGAACTTTACCTCCGAAAAAATTGTTGCATATACTGAATTTCATCATGCTAGTTCCTTGATTGTTGTCATGCACATAGCTATTTACTTTGGTATCCCAGTTTACGTGATGGCCAACTATACATTTCCCAAGCTATGCCAGGCCATCCAAGATTTTAAAATTACCTTTTTTGCCACACAGCCCTTCATCATTGCTGCCATGGCGAATAATGAAATTTTAAATCAATATGACTTTTCGTCTGTGAAGAGTGTCTTATGCGGCGGCGCAGCACTCGACAATGCGGTTACTCGTCTCGCAGTTGATAAAGCTGGTATTCATGTATTAAACGCCTATGGTATGACAGAAGCTCTCGGTATCTTTATGAACACACCTGCTATCACATATATGGGAGGTGTTGGTTCCATTGCCCCCGGATTTACTGCAAAACTGGTTAACGAAGATGGAAATGAAGTCAAGGACGGTCAAATGGGTGAACTCATCGTGAAGGGACCTACCATCACCCAAGGTTATTACAGAAACGTAAAGGCAACCAGATCAACGATTGATTCAGACGGCTTCCTTCATACCGGTGATCTCCTGAGATGTAACAAGGACGGTATCTTTTTCTATATCGATAGATTCAAGGATTTGATTAAATACAAGTTACACCAAATATATCCAAGCGATATCGAAAGTGTGTTATTCACACATCCAATGGTATTTGATTGTGCTGTTATTGGTGTCTATTACCCTGAATTCACAACCGAATTTCCCCGTGCTTATGTTCAACTTGTTGATGGTAAAAAATACAGTCCAGAGATCGAACAAGAAATCCTTGGTTATGTGGATAGTCGTGTTCCCGATGAGAGACGCTTGAGGGGTGGGGTTGTTATTGTCAATTCATTCCCTAGAACTGCCTCTGGTAAAATCCAGCGTCGTGTGCTTCGTGAAAAGTCTTCTAATGGTAACACTATATCCACTTAATACATTTTTTTATTTTTTAAAATCACATATTTTCATTACTGCATTTGCTACAAGTACACATAACCTCTCACTTTTTTTTAAAAAAAAAATAATAAAAAAACATTGTTAAAGAAAACTTTGGTTTACTGCCATTTTATTGGCATGAGATCATTCATCATTTTCAAGTAAAAATCTAATGTTGATTTTGCATTCAGAACAAGGACAGCATTTTTATTCTTCACCACGATTATCGTCATGTGACTCTTTAATAAAATGGTGAAGTTTTTCAATGGAATCACAGGTAAGAGTCGCTACTCAAGCGCCGTTTAAAGGAGGCCACTATTAAACTCGAATAAGGAAGCCATCACTTTGACGGAGCAAGAAGAATGTGGCCACATCTTGATGTTGTCAAATCAACTTTTTTTATTCCACCTTCAAATTCCAATGCTGACATTTTAGGAAATCTTGTTTGTATCACTTTGCTAAAGCTTGTGTAATATCGATGTGTCAAAGACTCAGAGATTCAATTGAGGTTTGTTGTGTTGTTGGCTAATTGATTAACAAGTCTAGAATCGTAAGCGTGGCAGGACAAGCGCCGATCAAGTGATTAAAGCAAATGTAGTGTGAGTTTCTAAAGTTGAATGTGTCATAGGAGAAGCAGAAATTGAGGGGTAGAGTCTTAAGTATTATACTACTCATGATCCATTTTGAAAAACTCAATATGAATTTTTTTGTCGGCATTTTAATAATTATATTCTCTTCAATTCATGCTGATTACACTAGAAAATGTGTTAGTTCTATATCAGAAAATATGAAGAGAAAAAAATATATTTAATTCACACTTTTTATAAATACAAATTCATCGCTTAGAATACACTACTTCCGGTATATTTTGTCGCCAATTTTGGGCCGTTCAGTGCGAAAAAATGTCGCTGGTTAAAAAATAAAACACCGTTGATTTTGAACTAAAATGTCGCTGACCCAGGATTAATATGTCGTCAATTCCGAAATAAAACATGGTTTTTCAAGAAAATAAGTCTTCTCTCGACAACAAAATAAATCGATATTTAAAAGCAAACAAACTACAGAGACGGTATTGGCCTCATTTTTATTTTATTTCTATTTCTTTTGTTATAGATAGAAGACTTATTTTCTTGAAAAACCATGTTTTATTTTGGAATTGATGACATATTAATCCCGGGTCAGCGACATTTTTTTCGCACTGAACGACACCTAACCCAAAATTGGCGTATCTCTTAAATTTTTAGCCAATCATCAAGCATACCGACTTCAGCCTTAGATGACGTTAACATATTCATTATAAACTCAGATTTTCTATTTATTACGTAGATGGTTGATTTGTTATGAGCTCTCTCTCTCGATATAATAAAAGAGTTACTAAAAGACTCATTCTGTTTTCTTGACTATTATTTATATTGCTTATAACTTAAATACCACATCCTTTTACTGTATTACTTAGTATTATTATTTATCCCTGATTATTTTAGCCTCAAAAATGCCCAAAAGCGAAATTAAGTGCTTGACCTGCCGTCAATTTATTATTCAGAACTGCAACAACTTCAACTTAGTAGATTTTTATGAATATTACAACTTTCCCTCAAGAAGCGACGCAGAAAGCGCGTTTAAAAAGGCGTTAGTTAGCGTCGAGCGAAAAGCAAAAAAAACCCCCGCCAGTTAAAGGCATTAATTAACCGTTTCTCAAATGAGGATTATAAGGTTTACAGAACATTGCTTTTCATCTTTTTTTTAAAAAAAGAGAGAACTTACCAACTACACCTTATTTTATAGGCACTTGGCGATATAAACATTAATACTTTTTGGGGAAAAAAGAACGCTCAGTACAAGACGCTACAAGCCACTTATGTTCAGAAACGACTCCAGTCAAGTGTTAATATGGAAGTTGATGAGTCTATATTGGCAGATTTGAATGAAAGCAATACGAAAAGGCTTTCCGAAAAAAGAAGATTCGATGTGGCAGAGGAAGAAAGTAGAAAGAAAAATAAGACAGTTGTAGAGAAAGAAGAAGATAAAAAGAAGGAGGAAGATAAAAAAGGTAACAACCTTAAAGAAAATATTTTGTTTTTTTAGTTGCTCACTTGCTTTCGTTTTATAGCAGTGCAACAGGAGCAGCAGCCACATCAGCCAGAGCAGCCACATCAGCCGGAACAGCCAGAACAGGAGGTTAGTGCAAAAACATCTTAGTAATACTAAAGCTGACATTTTCATTCTTTAATGTTTGATTATAGAATCCGGTTATGTTATCCATCCAGCGCAGTGACTCGTCCTCCTCTTCATATTCCTATCATGTTGACAATGATGATGAATATTATCAAGCTTGGAGACTATTCAATAATAATTCCGATGAAATGTTACATGAGTACCAGCTTTCTAATTACTCTGTTTTTCAATGCGGTTATTCCATAAAAATGTCAAAATAACACACCTCAAAACTTCTATGACCATTTGGGCCTTACATCAATTCCAAGAACAGAGATTTTTCGTTATGCAAAAGAAGTCATACTTATGCTTCAGCCATTGTTGGAATACACAGAAAACCTTCGTATGTATATTGCACCCATCATATTCGATGAAAACAACTACGACACCGACATCTCTAAAGGCGCTCTAGTATTCATACAAGGCCTATTATACGAAATTTTGGCCCAGAAAAGACACCTGAAACAACAGTTTTACTCTCTGGAAATCAATTTTAACCATGCTATGATCTGGCCATATCTTCAGCTGATTGTGGACTCGTTAAATGAATCCAATGATCACTTTGCTTTCTCGCCAGGAGAGCTTTTTCTCCAAAGTTTTCAAAAGGCAACTGACGACGATATTGAATACAAAGCCGATGCTACGATAAGTTTCGCGGATATAGAGGTGTTACTATCGGAAGCAAGCGGTCCCTATGAAAACACAGATAAAGCACGGCATGCCTATGATCATGTAAAAGGAGTATTTGGACTACTTAGTATGTTCAAATTTGTAGTGACTACTTTCAAGTTTGCCGAGCTGGATTTGTTTAAATCTCTTCGCATCTTCTTCATGCACGCTCGAAATAACAAAATACACGTTTGGATGTTAGAGATGCCCAGTGTTGGTGTCTTTCTGTTAAACCGAATTGCTATATACAAAATTGATACATCCTTTGGTTCTCTTGCTACAGCTCTGGAATATGGTAATTTCTTATGGAAAGTAAAAAGTGCTTTGGAGCTGTCCGCAAAATCAATTCGTAAAATCAGACAGAGTCATGAACAGCGAACTTTGGAATTATATATTAATGATGATGTTGAGATCACCGATCTGAGATCTATAATCAAGCCTAGTATCATCAAGCCTGTAAAAGTTGCTGGAATTGACAAATGCTTACCAGAAAGTGACATTGGCCTCTTTGATGATTAAACATGATATTCGTTTACAATTGCTTATTATTCATACATTAGTGTAAATTATGTATATATTGCGTTAAATATTAAAACTACGCTATTGCTTTATGGTTGTGTTTTTTTATTTTGGTTTTTTTACAAATCATTATAAATATAATTTTTTCATTATGCACTCCATGCTTTCTCGCTACAAATCAAGGATATTATACATGAAAGTGAATGAGTAATATTGAGGATGGAGATATAGGTACAAACTTGTCAATTTGTTATTTATTTAGCCAGCTACTGGTCCGTTTGAAGCAAAGAGTAATTTTGCAAGTTTTAAAAAAAGCATGTCTTTTAATATCATAATACAAACATTACATTCGTGATAGTCAATGGTCACTTTACCCAAGTAGTCTACCAGTTGGATGGTCTACGTCAAGGGATCATTTATCGTCTATTCTCTTCAACCCTGTACTTGAACCTCTCTTGCGTCGCCTCATTGCGGGTATTAATTCCAAAGACTTTCAACTCCGGTCTCTTGCTGATCTACTGTATACTCATCATTACACGCCTCCAACTCCTCTTGTTAAATTACTTGCCTGTGCTGATGATATCTGTGTGTTCACTCCCTCTTTTACTGGTTTTGAATCTCTGCAGTTTCATCTTCACACATTCTGCTGGGTATTTAATGCAAAGACCAATATTGTAAAAATTGAGGCTGTATTCCTTAACGGCTGCTCAACTTCTGAGTATGTTAACTTTCTTGCCTCTCATAATGTTAACAGTTGTCATGATTGCCACTCCTTACACCCACTACGGTATTTTGGATTACCAGTGATACCATTCCCGGCACAACGTCAGACTATTGAACACCACCTGATGACTCAAGTCAAGGCTTGCTGCTTACACATGTTGGATATTGCCAGTTGGCATGTATATTAAGTGTGTGAAGTAAGCTGCGTCTGTCCAGTGTATCGTACCAGAACCGACACACAAGCATACATTCTAGTTTGTCCTTTAAGTCAAGTTTAGTAAATATTTCATGCAAAATTTCCGCAGGGGTTATCATCCATTTTAAAAGTAGCAAAAGCAATGAAAAGAGGATTATCATATCAAGTAAAATACAAACAAGCCTGTAAAAATACGCGTCAACATTTCAAAGCCAGACAGAATTCGCTCAACTTTACAGATGTATAATAGTAACTTTATTAATAATAATCATCATCAGACATTTCGTCCTCGCCCCCACTATTTTTATGGTAAATAAAATAGGATGACTTTTCAACGGAAGCGCAAGTAAAATTCACCAACTCCGATTCGATACAGTCATAGTTGGGCTTACCAGAACGGCCTGGCCATATCACATTGCGCTGAGGCCTACCCTCGTTCATCGTATTGACTGAAATAGTACACTCTGCAAATTCTGGGTATTGTACCTCAATATTGATCTCCTTTAGATGATGGTTGGGCAGTGATATCGTCAAATGGTCTTTCGAGATAGCGTTGACACGCAGACTTGATAATTCCGGGAAATTGACTCTGTAATAGCTCCTCCTGATGAGATCTTTACGGTTTCGAGTTTGAGGCATTGGATGGATGTCATATTTGATCTTCGTTCACTAAACTCCAAGCGCATACATTTTATGATTAAATCCGTAAGGGTTGGAGGGCATACTTCAATAAACTGATCAAAGTCGATTTCATTTCTAAACTTCTCGTTATATGAATAATAAGTGTCACTGAAGTCCATTTCCAAATATGTAAGTACTTCCATTTTAGTCATCATTTCCAAGGGTGCAGGATCAATATCTGTTATAGTAAGTTTCTGAATATATTTTGGTTGTTTCGATTGACCGAGCTCATCAAAGAATAAAGGGTCATCATCATATGTATATTTCACTCCGAGTTCTTTTAGCTTTATTCCAGTGTTATCGAACTTTTCGAAAGCATCCAACCCTTTACAGTACACCTCGAAGTAAAAAGTGTCGAGCTGAGGTCTGATATTTAAATAAAGCGGTAAGATTGCTTCGTTGTAAAGTCTTCTCATATAATCGTCGTTTCTGGTATTATATGATTTCACTGTTCTATCATAACTAAGTTTACTGACGGAGGGATATTTCATGGCCACGTACTTGTAAAATTGGATGTGTGTTTAGATCATCAACACCGCCAAGTATCAAATTCGCCTCTGTTCTCAGCATCGCAGGTATAATGTCATTAGGAAATTCGCCAGAGGTTAAGATTGTGTCTTCGAGGTATAGACTTTTAATTGATGGTACATGGTGGTGCACTATTTCCAAGTCCATTAATTTGACTCTAAAGTGTCGTAGGATCAGGGTTTCCAAAACGGGCATGTTTTTTAGCTGAGAGAGATTATAGTTGCACTTTGGGTTAAAAACCAGGTAAAGCCATTTAAGATTTTCACACATGTTTGACATTGCCAGTTGTCTTGTTAACTCGCATTCACCAAAATCTTGAATCTTGACCAATTTTGACGTTGCATGGGTAAATTGAAATGGGCTGTCCAAATAGCTTGTTTTCTTTGTGTGAGCATTAAGTAATGCAATTTCTCGCAAGTTGGGAAACAAGTTACAAAGTGTTCTTTTATCGAAATTAGTAATATATTCTGCGTTGAACTTTAAAATTTCCACTTGGTTTGCTCGATATGGCTGACGTTTTATCATTTCTTTCAAGTTTTTAAAAAATAAGTGACCATCCAAATAAAGGCTATGGAGTAAGCTGCGCTGGTCAAGTGTATCGTATCAGAACCGACAAACAAGCATACATTCTAGCTTGTCCTTTAAATCAAGTTTAATAAGGATATTGTGTAAAACTTCAGTGGGAATATGACCCATGTTGACAATAGCAAAAGTAAGGAAGAGAGGATAATCAAATCAAGCCAAATAAGCCTTAAAATACGCGTCACCATATCAAAGTCGGATTTTGAGCATTTTTTTGCTCTCTTCAACATATAAACGTCTATCATCAAGTCAGATTTTTTTTTCTCATGAGATACTGAAATATTGTATATCTAAGGTCCATTGGATAGTTTTTGTTAATATTTTCATTATTAGTATAATGAATGTATCTGAGGAAAATGACTATAAGTTGCAAAAGGTACACAGTTTAAAGTGTTACTTAAAGTGTCTGCTACAAAAACACTGCCACTTGAAAGAGTTTTAAAAAAATTAACACTTTATTTTAAAGTGTCACTTAAAGTGTCCGTTACAGATGCTCTTATGGAGTGTCGATTTAAGTATCCGCTACATACTGTCTTTTTCAAGAAAATGAGAATAAATTTCAAATTAATGAGAAAAGTTTTTCAA
>VCJE01002433.1:20773-31215 GCA_024140265.1 Backusella liffmaniae | reverse complement strand
AAAAAAAAAAAAAAATACTAAAAGAAAAAAAATATAATTCCATTCCCTTTTTTTCCTTCTCTTCCCCTTTTTTAATTAATTCTAATAATAATAATAATTTATTCAACTACTATTTATTTGCATGACAGTTCCAATGTGTCATAAACTCGCATAAATGGGAGGAAGGCTCTCCGTCTTGATTTAAAATGCTCGGCGAATGAAATGAAAGAGAACGCGTATTTATTATTAAATGCAAAAACCATTTGATCTTATTGTTTTGTTTTCAAGAGTTTCATATTCATTAAACTTTAAAAACCTGGTTTTTTAGTCAGGCCAAAATTTGCATACAGACGCCTTTCTTGTTTATTCGCTCAATAAAACTGGTATCTTCAAACAACACTGAGCGTTCATTAAAAAAAAAATGAGATCACCACTAATATCCCATTTCACCATGATTATTTTGTACAATAAATATTTTTATTTTTGCTTCAACAAAACGAATTATTCCAAATGCTTCAACACAGCCTCAGCACCAGAAACAGAAACGCCAGGCTCTTCTTCAACACCAACATACTTTACAACCAAATCATCAACAATAATGGCAAAACGTTTAGCACGAACACCCATTCCTTTACTTGTCAAATCCTGGCTAAGACCCAATGCCTCAGCATAGATGGCACTACCATCACCAACCATGGTCACCTTGTCACCTGTCTTGAAAGCCTTTGCATAGGCATTTTGGACAAATGCGTCATTGACGGCCAAACATACAATCTTTTCAACTCCCTTGGATTTCAAGGTATCATAGGCTGCAATAAATCCAGGTACGTGGTCCTCAGAACAGGTGGGAGTGAAAGCGCCTAGTAAAAAATGGTGTCATGACAAGTCAAAATGAGCTGATTTCATTAGTGTTACCTGGAATGGCAAAAAGTACGACTTTCTTGCCCTTAAATTCTTCATGAACGTTGTAAGGTAAAGGACTAGTGTAATGATAAAATGAGAACGCGTTTAATCTCCCTTTTTCAATAAATAGAAGACTTACCGAGTACAGGTAGTGATATCTTCTTCTTCATTGAATGGAACATAATGAAGAGTACCATCAGGAATCTAATAGAGTTTAAGAAACTACAAGTGATACTCTTGCCATCATGGTGGCATTTTTCTTTATTTTACTTACAATATCGCCAAACTTAACAACCTATTACACAGATGGATTGATATGCCAGTTAGTTTTCTTTTTCTTTTTTTACTTTCCATATTATTGTTATCGCCATTCATTATTACTACTTTACCATTTTTTTTAATGTATATTTAAAAATATAAGAAGGATAAAGGAAAAGAAAGAAAAAAAGTGGCTTCCTACCCATTTTTTTTAAAAATAAAACGCATTAATAACTCCGTTTTAAATTCTCAAGTATGACCAGAAGTGCATCCAAAATCGGGTTCTAGAGTGGTCCTCTCTTTTGTTAAACAGTAAGCGTTCTATTCAAACCGAAATTTCAAAAAGATATATTATCTTCTGACGCAGTATAAAACAATTACTATAACAAGTAAAAATGAATAAATTACCACAGTGATTCATATTTAAGGATATCCTGGAAAAAAAAATCAAGTTTTTATTGGCTTGAAAAAAAGCCACTTGCATTAAATCACAAAGGGAAAAAAATATACTAAATCTCATAGGTTACCAAGTTTGGATCGTTTGAGTTCTCGTATAAAAATATGATTTACCCAGCTAGGGTAATGTTGATGGATAGAAAGGATGTATATTGGTAAGTGACTCTCGACAATTTTGCTTTGATAAGTAGTATAATATCAGTTTTATTCAATAACCAAAAATATGTAAAACAAAATAACCCTCTTTAAACTGTTGTTCCTTTTATTGTTAGTAAAGTACTTTGCGCCAATGTCGAGCACCTACTTGTCATACTTTGGCAGCACAGAATTGCTATAGTTTTGTGGCTACTGGCTATTTCATCATTTTTTTCAATTCTATCTTTATTATCAGTTTGTACCATTAGACATTATTTTGGTTAAGTTTGTTCTGGTTGAGACTCGGTGTCGCTTCTAAATTACATACGTAATTCAATTATCCCTCCTCAAAAAAAAACTTTTAATCTGTTAAAATTCGTTATCCTTCATTCATATTCAACTGGAGACTTGGCTTGATTTTATTTATGACAATTTTAAGAGTCAGTATATTAGAATTACACAAACGTATGCTTATCAATATGAAAAGGATTGAATCTAACGCTTGTAGGTTATTGTGTATTCTACCAAAATATCTATCTCTAATAAATGGCTTCTTCCGTTTATCTTTGTTCTATCATTTGCAGTAGAAAAGTCTATACAGTTCATCCTCACAATCTAGACAAGGAATGTTCATTTTAATATCCTATTTTGATGATATGTTATATTTTAGTACATGAAAAAAGAAAAAAAAAACCTGAAAAAAAAAGCTTGCTTATACATGTTATTCAATTTAATTTAAAGATTATATGTAATTACAAGAGTGTACAGAACACATAAGCCAAAAGATTTCTATTCCGACGATGATCTTTTTCACCCCCATAACCAGGGAGTTCATATTAAATTAGTAGCACTATAAATAGTAATAAAAAAAAACTAAATCTAGCATAAACGTTACCTGATTGAAAGAGGAAATATTGACAGTTGAATCATAAACTTGAGAAGGTTCTATTTTTTTTTACCCAGATTACCAGATAAAGCATGCATAAAAGTTCCTTTTTTACAAACCAGGGATCCTGATCTATAAATACATGCATATACAAAAAACTTGAAAGGGGATGAAAAAAAAAAATTAAGCATCTGGGAGTGCATTAACGCCCTGATCACTTGTATCACTGAGATTTCCGCTCTCTTATTGTCCTCTCCTTACTCCATTTTTATTATTATTCCCTTTCTTTTACTTTTCTTCTTTTTACCCATTACATTCCTCTAAATATCCAATTGAAAGAGCAATACATGAAAATTGACACTCTGAAAGGGATACCAAAACACCAACTTTGTTATGGATCAGACGACATGGAAATTTCAGAGCCTGAGACTGCTTTGACTACACCGACAGGAAGTCAGACAGACTCTTTTTTAAGACGCTTATCGTCGTGTTCTTCCTCACTCTCTTCAAATTCATACACAACTTCAAAAAGCCAGCATCAGCAAAAATGGCCAACTAAAAATAAACCCAACCATACAGAAATATTGGAAAAGAAGGTTCAGCTATTGGAGAAACAAATTTGTCACCACATCAGCAAAGAAACAGAATTAAAATCACAAATAGCCATGCTAGAACAAAAAAACACCTATTCCAATGGCGATTACAAGCACACCCTTACCCGTGTCAGTAAACACATCGATCGATTCCTCGTCTCGCATGATAAACGAAGGATAAAACAAACGTACGATCCAATTTGGAAAGACAATACAGACTGGTCAGGTTATGAGCTACTCACATTATTCGATTCAGAAACGCCAATGAACCAAGGCACGGTACACACAGATACGGAGAGAACCACAATAGCACAATGCATTGTCCAGTTAAAAACCAGGATTCATCAATTTTCTGACCAGGTACCTCACATGGACGTCGATCCGTCGATTAAAAAAAGAACCTTGTGGTTTTGTTTGGATTTAAAACGGGAGCTTGATGACACATGGTCGCGGACAGAACGCATTGTAGACAATTATGCAGATCATAGTAATACAGAAAATGAACGTGTCGTACAGCTTTTGAACGCTCTACAACGAAGCTTGCAACGTAACAAGGTGCTTGAAAAGAATCATGCAGTCGAAATAAAACAGTATGAGCTTCGTCTAAACTCGATAATGCAGGAACTTGCGCAATCAAGAGCACTGGAAAATCAAGCCAAACATAATGAAAGCAGTAAAAAGAGATCACGCCAAGACGATGCAATGCATGTACCTTGTCAAAATCTCTTAAATGAGACATGTACTATGTTTGAAGTGCACATCAAGACCCTTGAAGGGTCGCTTGCAAACTGTCAAGAAGAGCGTGATGAATTTGAAATGACATTGGCCATGGTTCGACAAGAGATGGAGACAATGCTCGACGAGCTGGAGGATACACGACAACAGCGTGTTCGTTACAAGACACAGGCAGGTAGACTTCGAGCTGGAATCGATGCTATTCAAAAACGCAAAACGCAATGCTTGGACGATGACGACGAAGATGACCAAGTCGACGAGCAAAAGGAATCACTGCGACTTTTATATAATGAAGCAGAAAGACAAGCAGTTGATCTGGAACGCGAGTGCAAGCGACAGACTTTAACTTTGAATAGCGTACGCCAGGAACTCAAAGCGATGGAAGAAAAATATCACACTGTCAAAGTGGAAAAAGCAAAAGATTTGAAAGAACTAGAAATTGAAAACAGTAAAATCAAAAGACAGGTAGAAGCTTTGGAATTAGAGAAATCCACCTTGCATCAACGAGAAGAACAGCTACAGAATCAAGAGCAACCAATCCAGGAGAAGCAGAACAATAAAATATCCAGTAAACCACCAGCGTACGAAGAAATTGAGGACAATGATTTACGTTACTATCTACTCCAGGTTGCCTTTGAAGGAGCACAAGCAGATACGATTGCTCAAAGAACTCGTATGAGTCACATGGAAAAAGAGTGTCTATTAACAAAAAAATTGTATGATACCCTTCAAGATCTTTACGGTATATTCGAGAAAGAGCTCGAAAAAGAACATGCACAGGTCCATCATTTGATAAAGCAAATAAAAGCAGAGCAGTCTTTATGGAAAGAAGACAAGTCTAGAGAATACCAAAAGAAATATGACGCCGACACAGTGGCAACGACAAGAGAAATACGATGCCTATCATCTCAACTTTCAGATATAGAGGATGAAATAACACTACTCAAAGACCAACACGTGAACGAATTGGAGCTTTTAAAAAAGGAATATACGGTGGAGACCGAAAAGAAATTACAAAGACTCGTTACACAACATAAATCAAAGGAAGAAGACTTTAAAAAAGAAAATGAGGTTTTGTTCCAACAGATTCAAAGACTGCAAGACGAATCATTGGTGCTGTATGGACGGAACATGATCATGGCCCATGAACTAGGAAAATTCACTTAGATAAAATGTACACACACACACACACACACAATCTCTTTCTGACCAATTTCCGGAGAAATAATGATTATACCCATGTTTATTATGCACCTGTTTATATATATTTTGTCACAATCTCTTTCAAATGTTATAATTTCCTCCTTTTTCTCTTTTCTTTTATCCTTTATATAATTATTTATTATCACTCCCTATCTAATCGTTAAATCCATAAATAAAAACGATGCCACCCACCATAAAGAGTGCAACACCTGTTCCTATTGATATGATGATGGTCACAAAAAGCCCTATTTCTAGTTTATCGCCTTTGATGCAGCAATCAGCAGATCTAAACAATAGCAACAACACATCCGAGCAAACATATCATTCTGTTCAAATGGCCTCTAAAAATTACTGTCTATCTCACAACATTTACTACGTTGCAAGTTGGTGCCCTACCTGTAGATTCAAGATATAAAAAAAAAATAATCAATAAACCACTTTTTTTTTATTGGATACCTAATTTTTTCCGATAATGATCATTTTCTGAATTTCAAAAGACTTTATGCCCTGTCATTTTTTTTCTTCTTTTGCAACCCCTCTCGTTGTTATAATAACACTTTTTTTTTCTATAGAAAGAAAATGTTTACAAGATTTGGAATCACATTACAACGTTCATTAGGACGACATTACACTACAAGCACAAATGCAGGGTCAGCAAATTCGAAAAAGACGTTACTAGTCGCAACAGCTGGTTTGTGTTTACTTGGCAGCGGTTACTATGGTTATGAACAGAATAAGAAAAAAGGACCTCAGCCACTGGATCCAAACGTCTATGTCCCACTGACTCTGACCGAAAAAGAACAAATATCGCCTGACTCTTACCGTTTACGTCTTTTGACAAAACAAAAGATGGATAATTTTCCTGTTCCGTCATGTCTGTATATCAAGGATGACACAATCCAAGTCATGCGACCTTATACGCCTGTAAACTCTGATCCCTACAAAGACGGTTATATTGATTTGGTAGTGAAACGATATGCTGGTGGTTCTGTTTCCCGCACATTGAGTGGCTTTGAACCTAATGACAAGGTGCATGTGCGTGGTCCAATGATGGAAGAGTACGAGTACAAGGAAAACTCGGTAGATGAAGTGGGAATGGTAAAGTATATCAAATAAAGGAATATATGACAAGCTTTCGTACTCAGTTTTATATAATAAATTGATAGATTGCAGGTGGTACTGGAATATCACCAATGTATCAATTAATATACCGAATCTTGGAGAATCCAAAAGATCAAACCCGTATTTGGTTGGTTTATGGTAACAAGACGGAACAAGATATCTTGTTAAAAGCGGAGCTGGACGACCTCCAAAAGAAACATGGTGATCGATTAAGAGTAAAGTATGTGTTGGATCATCCACCTGAAAACTGGACTGGCGGTCAAGGCTTTATTAATCAAGGCATGGTTGAAGAAATGTTGGGTGATGAGAAAATACGTCGAATGGTGTTTGTCTGTGGACCCAATAAGATGTTAAGATTAGTATGCGGAGAAAGAGCTAGAGATTATTCACAAGGACAAGTGACTGGAATCTTGGCTCGTCTGGGTCTTTCTTCAAAAGAAATATGGAAGTTTCAATAACAATAGATTTATAAATAAATAGAGCTCAATGTTTAAATACCCTTTCATTCTTTCTATTCTTTCTTTGCTTTTCTTCACTTTTTTTTTTAAAAATAAATAAATTATCTCCTCTTCTACATTATATTTACTTGTATTGAAAAATGGCTGCAATTATTGACCATCATCCACCGTCACCTACATTATCAGCCACCTCATTTATATCTTCTGCTTCATGGAATAAAAAGTCGCCTAGTGAACTTATTCCTATGCTAAAAAATGCCTATAAAGCATTAAAGGAAAAGGAAAGAGGTAATTGGGTTTTTACTACATTGTTTATTATTTATTTAATAACACAATACAAACAAATGATTTATCTTTGTTATAAATAAAGATCTCAAGCTTGCTGCAGAAATAGGAAAGTCCCTTTTAGAAAATAATTTGGCGCTCAAAACAAATTATGAAGATCTTCTAAATACTCCCTATCCAACTCCCTCAAACTCTTACTCTTTAATAAAAGATGCCCCAGAGGTGAGTACGGTTTCAAGCCAAGAAGAAGACAGTGAGAGTGAGTCTGGTTTGCGCTATATTCCCACGACAACTCGAGAAGCCTTGGTGGAGATACTAGAGGAGAAAAACACTGACCTTTCGGAGCAGCTTGAACTGGTGTTGCAAGCCCAAACTGATTTAGAAAAAAGTCATAAAAGGAAGGCATGCCAACTAGAAAAGGAATTAGAGTTCCTCCGAAGTAATCTTGAGAATGCAACCGCAAAGATTCAAGAGCTCGAAGAGCTAAAAAATGGTGCCAATACAAAGAATACCTCCATATCAAACACAAGGTCTTTTACAGATAAACTTTCTATAAATAAAGAGGAAAAGTTGCGTGAGAATGGCGATTATCTTGGTCGGCTACAAGGTCAGATTGATAGGTTACAGCAGGAGAATCAAAGTTTAAATCAATCAAAAACTGAAGCGGAGGATAAACTCAATACTACGCTACACGACCTTTGTCTACTTAAAGAACAGCACAAAGGACTTGAACAAAAGCAAACCGCATACGAGTCACTGAAAAACGCTCATGAACAGCAGTTCCATTATAGTCTCGAGTTGGAGTCAAATTTGGAAGAACATGAAACATTTCTGCAGAAAATTTCAAAGCGTGGTATCCATATCTCGCCGTGCTTACGTACAAATGTAGACTTTTATGATTCACAAGATGACGAATTTGATACCGACGATGATGATGATAATAACAGTAATAGTCTGATGATAGAAGATGGTGATGATGATAAAACTCCTTTCACAAAGAATCTATTAACAGAGTTGGGAGATGCCTACTTTAATGATCGTGATGCGTCCTCCATCACTAGTTCTTATGCAAACTCTGTCTTGTCAACACCAAATGTTCAACTTATACAATCAAATTCAAGGCAATTTCCAAGAGTCAATTCTGCAATCGAATCTATTTACTCCAGGGCACAATATGTTGGTGAAGAGGCAATAGACGATGCCCTGAGTCTTATCGGACGCTTGGAAGATGAATATAACCACGGAAAATTTCTTGAAGAGAGCAGACACAAATTTACATATCATCCATCTCCGTACGCTATCCCCTTGTCATTAAAAAAGATAAATGTATATGACGAAAATGACTTTTCAAGAGTAACCTATCTTAGTGACGATGGAGTGGAAGACAATAGAAGAATAGAAAAATACTATGGCTCAACAAACAACAACGTTTCTGGTTTTATGCCATCTTTACTTGAGACATTTTGGAAATGGTGTCGATTTATACTTGTAATGACGATGGCCATTATCATAAGCTTAAAAGATGGTCCTCAATCATAATTTTGTAAATAGTTTTAATAATAATACCAATAATAATAAATAAAAAAAAATGATTATTTATTATCCATAAATCCCAAAAAAGACGCAATGTTTCCACAATGCAATATTTAGTAAGTTACATTCGCTCTTTAAAATGGTAGTAAACAAACAAACAAAAGCCTTTTCACCATATCTATCCATAAGAATATCCTAATATGGTATCCTTATTTTTTTTAAAGAGATCGTCTTTTTTTTATCCCATTTTCTTTTTTGAAATAATCCTTAAATATACCACATTTCTTTCTATAAGATTGACGGTGACATTTAGTCAACCCATGATTTTGTTATTCCCAGATTTATATAAAAAGAAGTGCACATGCATTTTCATATGTAAATTTGATAGTGGTGGTGATGACAGGTGCCACTTACCAAATTGAAAAAGGTGTCATTCGGATTCTTGTGTACCCAAAGCAAAAAAAAAAAAAAACCTGCATTCAAGTTTTCTATGTGATAGTCTTTTGTGTGTAAATTAGCGAGAGTATACTCAAAAAAAATTAACGGTATACATATGTAAAAAATATGTTTAACCTTTGCCTATCAAGATATTCATTTCAATTGTTTTGAACAATAAAAATGAATAACAAAATATCAAATAACTCGATAATAAACCTATTATTACAATATGGAATCGTATATCATCGTCTAGAAATATATAAAATAAAAAAGAGGCCATTTTCTGTAATAAAAACGCTCTAAAAAGGATATAGGTAAAGGCAACTTACCTCAAGAAGTATTCCTCCGTCACCCAGGAACGCCAAACATCACATACTCTGTACAGGATGCGGTAACACGGTTGAAGTAAACATTCAAGGGTAAAACGATGGTATCATACGGAAGAGTGAGTACCTAAAAGTGAATCTACTAATGTGTTTTTATATACAACTGTAGAGAATGATGAAGGATATTAAATGACTCAACATCTTTAGGCTAGTTTCTTTTTTTTTTACGCTAAACTCAAACATATGTGAAGAGCTAAAGACTAACACTCGGAGATATTCCTATAAAATGCATCAAACTATGTTTTAAATACCTACATAGACCTCAATATTTTCATTTTGCCCGTGGTAGCCATGAATGATATCATAATTTAAAGGGAAGTAAGGATTGGTATTATTAATGCTTAGTATGCACTTTCAAATATGAAACAGAAAAAGCAGGCAGATTATATCATATATTTTTTTATCTATTTTGATACGAAAGTATTATCACTCAAAGCAGCATATGTAGTTTCAGTGTCTCCTCAACAGTAAATATAACTAGTTTGATAAAGAAATATCCACAACATTTTTTTCCTTTTTTTATATTGAGTTATTTTTGCCACTTCAATTTTAAAAAACATTTTTCATTATTGGCCTATTTTTAGTCACAATGGTATCTTAAGAAAGAATTAATATAAAACATACCCTATATTATCACTGAAGCTGGCATCACCAAGATGTCACTGGATTCAAATAGCTCCACTTATTTATTTATTTTTTAGATTTCCAGACATTCAAAACGGTCTTTGATAGAAAAAGAAGACAAATTTAAACAATTACGTATCCATAATTTAGGGTACATTGGTAATAGAATTTATGAATTAAGATGATGACATACTTTTGTTCGTATTTACTAATAATGCTTTGAAACATGTATACCAGTTACGAGTATTAAATAAACCCACTTGAAAATAAAAATAATTACAGCTGGTCTCTATGAATTGTGTTTTAAACTTAAACACATCAACTTCATTTCCACTAAAAAAAGAAACCTCTAATTGCCAAATGAAATTTATCTATAAGTATATGATCGCAGGTATATCCTATTTTATTTGCAATAAAATTCTACAAGTACTTTGAAACCCCCCCCCCC
>VCJE01002432.1:42080-52563 GCA_024140265.1 Backusella liffmaniae | reverse complement strand
AAAAAAAAAAAAAATTCATAAAAACAATCATTAATATAAAGTCAATGTCCACCCAATTTATTTTCTTAGCATGCTCTTCCTGACCTTCTTCATGATGCCTTTCCTCGAGTAGAAAATACCCAAATAGTAAACTATATATTAACCACTATCCTTGTATATACTCTTGCTGGTTTTGCTTTTCAATCACCAGACTGGACCACCCGATTTACACTTCTTCGTCGCTTTGCATTTATTATGGGTATTCTCTATGTATTTAGAGGTATTACCTTATTGGTTACCACACTTCCTTCTTCACTAGTTGACGAATGCCGCCCACCTGAGATTGAATTGACAGGTACCGTTGGCGAACGGTTTGGATTTCTCCTTAGCGTTGTGGGTGGGTCAGCCATGACATGTACAGATAATATATTCTCAGGTCATACCTCGATGATGATGTCATGTGCAATGCTGTGGAGAGCTCATTCTCGTCTGAGAAGACCTTTTAGCTGGCTTCTTTATTTTTTGGTCACCTCTGGCATTTTATTAATTCTCTTCACTCGATTTCATTATTCCATTGATGTTGTACTTGCTATATGTAAGCTGTTTTATAAATGGTTCTACTACTTTGTAGATAAAAACGATAGGCTTCATTACTGACTTTTATTTAATATAAATAGATATCACATATACCATTTGGAATATATACCTGAGCTACGTTCAAGAGGCAGCCATGTATTATATGTTTGATTTCACCAGCCATTCCACAATGGATATATTCAAACATCATATCCAATCAGCTGATGCCATTTCCTTTTACGAGTACCTTGTATGGCAACCCCACCCTTTAGGAAAGAAATGGCTAATGTGGATCTGTATGTATGTTGATGGTCTTGATCTCCGACTTCGAAACCTAGGCATCTTTGATAAAGAAGGCGTATGGAAAAACCCCATGGAATCGAAAAACGGTGATGAAAAGAATATCATTTCCCCTCATTGCGTTGTTTAAATTTTCATCCCCCACCTTCTTGTACACTCATAGCATTTTTGAATTTAGAGCATAAAAAAATTAGCTAAATCAATTAATATGTAATAATAATAATAATAGTAGTAGTAATAAAACATGAATAAAAGTTGTGTTGAGTCAAATTTCCAGGGACAAACTTTAATAAATTTGATAAATAAGCCAATCCTTGATTAGAATAATTAAATTGTATTTTTCTTTTATTATTATTACTATTAGGTAAGCATATTTTGTTATGAGTAATTAACCGAAAAGCTCAGTTTTATTTAGGCACCATCATATTAACTGTATGGTTCATCAGTAATATGTTCAAATCGAAACTCGCTGGTATTTCGACATTATAATGCTTTTGAATAGATACTTCAAGTTTATTACTGGAAGTCTACAACATAGTGACGTGATATAACTTTTATCAACGGTCTACAGACGTTAAGGTTATTGGGGTGGTCTCGGATGAAGGATTCCTCATTTTACTCTAAAATCATACGAGAACCTTTTTAAAGTTAGTGAATGTGTTATGGTATACGTACGTATTCTGGCTTCATATTGCTATCAAACAAATTGATGGTATTGCTGCCTATACAGTAAAAAACTTCATTTAATCATACAAGGTACACCTCATTTTACTCTTTTTACTTTGTATGTAGAATATAAATAAATAGTCAAATTAAGGAAATACGAAATATAAACCCTTTTTACTATTTATATACTTTGATTAATGCAGGTAAATATTTAGCATGAAAAAGCTACCCAACTTTATTTACTCCTAAATCCTGTGATTACATCTTTTTGACATGTGGCAAAATAAACAAGCAAACATAAATGTTTATTAAAGGGTGGTGAATGGCATATCCTTTGTTGGCTGCAACCTATATTAAAAATAAACAAATAAATAAATATTTATCACTTTACTAGTTTCTTTTCTACACGTACCAATTGTTTTCTGGATAATCAGCTTCTCCCTCAATGACATGGAAAGTATAAATAAAACGTGATTTATCCGAGAAATTGGGTGCAGATTTGTGAATTGTACTTCCGTGAATCAAAACCAAACTGCCCAAACTCACTGGTTCCATTACATATTTTGAGTCGTCTACTATAAAGTCACCATCGCCTATAAACGTTGTGCCTGAACCACTTGGATCTCTAATGAAGCGACGTTTCACAGGTGTATCTAGCATTAATAGTCATTATTAAAATGTGAAAACTTATTATTCTTATTATACTAATAATAGATAAATGGAAACCTTTATGAGATCCAGGAATAAATCCAAGACATCCATTTTTCTCGGTGCAGTCCTCTAATGCAAACCAAAAACCGACGGCTGAGAGAGGCTCAGTGTATAAAAACGAAGAGTCTTGATGAGAAGGAACTAATTATGGAAAAGAGAATAGACATTAGATTTCATGCGTCTCTCCCTCTATATATACTTATGCATCATCTTGTTACCTGGACCACCAATATGAGGTTGCTGTTACAATTGGTTACACGAAAAGAAAAGTAAAAATGTTACTATTTATTATTCATTAATCCAACAAGTGAGTATACCTTAAAGATCAACATTGATTGCAAAAGCTTGGGTGAGCTAAATCCCAAGTCAGATGCTAAGTCTGACATATTCTTGTTGACAGAGAAGTCGCTAAAGAGAGGATCCAAAACATGCAAACCTAAGATTAATTTGATACTTTGAATTCAGGAATATATCCCACGATGAAAGCGCGAAAGAAAAAGGAATCTTACCGTGTCCAATTTTATTAATGGCTCGCTCTTTGGGTACCTTTAGTTCCCCTTTTTCGTTAAAAGCACCTTCCTCGAAAAAAAACCGAATCTTGTCACCCGAAGTTAAAAAGTACTCATCGCCGACATGTTGTTCTGATTTCCCAGTTCCTGTACTGAATTGAGTCATTGGATGACCTTCCAAAGAAAACTCATTGAGCAAAGTCTCTGCTCTATCTTTCAGCTCTTGTGCTTTCTCTCCCGAGAAATAGTCCTTAATAACGAGATAACTAATAGAACCCCTTTTGAGCAAATGCTTATTTTCGATACAATGCTACATAAGTATAAGTATACGTACCCGTCCTTTTGGAACTATTATAATAAGAATAGAACATTTGATTATTACCCAATGCCTCTTCTACTGTATTTTATTTTACCTTTTCAAGTTGTTCGTTGGTAAGCATTGTAGAAGTTCTAGTCTATAATAAAGTAAAAAACCAATAATGGGAAAAAGATTAAAAAAGTGAAATGCAGCAGGAAAAAAATAAATACAGAAAACCTAAATAAACTCAGAAATTGATCTTGTACTCACTGATAGTATTTTTTTTTTCACAAGCAATAAAGTAATGCATTTTATTCGATTGACTTAATTGATGCCATGTAAAGCATAATAACTTTTTATTCATGTTATATATGTCATTTTTTTTTAAGTTTATCAAATGTTAATGATACCAGTAGTGTCAAATTAATAAGGGTCTTTGCTATCTTAAAAAATGCTGTGTGATATCAGTGATGTCTTTATTTCGTAAAACAAAGATCTTTGTGACCAAATGATTGAAATTTTGTGAGATAAAAAGTAACACGGCACTACTTTTGTTAATAACCATAATATTATGGAGTGTGGGTTTGTTTACATCTGGTTCATGCATCACACTATCGGAATAACCCCCGAATGCTCTAGAATGGATCCTTTTCACTCATTTTGATACAATGCTTAAATGTGATATATTTTATACTCACTGTGTTGGAGTGTGAGAGCAAATGTACACGGGGCTGATGAGAATGATGATAAGGTATAGGTGAGTGGAATTTCAATATTACCAAAACATGAAGATAAAAATATGTCATCTGATGACTCAAGCGTGTAATCTTACGTTCTGCATGCAAGTAAAGTATACGTTTTAGTTATTTTCCCAATGTACAATTGCTTTCCATGGTCTGGCCTATCTTTTTTTTTGGTTTAGTTTCTTGTTATTTTGTTTTTCTGTTATAACATTTCTGAGCTATAAGGGTTTCTTTATTTCAAAAGTTCGATTGAACAAAATAATAAAAACACAAAACAAAACAAAACAACCAACAAAACAAATAGAACAAAAACAAAACAAAACTAAACAAAACAAAAAAGAGTTTAGTCTGTTGTTATTGTGATACACGAAAACCTTGGCTCAGGACACCTATGCGAACTTGTTATATTTATACATATTAATGTTTGACCAATATGACAGCAATCCTATTATTACAATAACAGAATGTGGCGATTCTTTCAAGTCAGTTATTCAATCAAACACTGATGAGAAAAAAAAATACACACACAGTTACATATCGAGTTTTTTTTATTTTTATGACAAATCAAATTGGAAACAGGTATAGCATTATTTTTACGCCATCGTATCGTTGCACTTCCCGCATCCGTAAGTCTGCCTAAGCCTAAGGCTTGACGACTCAACTATATAATCCAAGCGCCACTATTATCGCTTTAATAAACAAAACAAAAAGAAAAGGTTATAGAATTTCTTTGGAAAGAGTTGGACAAAAATAGATAAATGGGGTATCTGTGCTATTACACTTTATGCTAAATAAATTCATCAACAAAACAACCAAGGTTGCTGTTGTTAAAATACTACGTCGAAAAGTAACTTAAAATAAGATACACAAAACCTGATTGGATCAGGGTATCTATTTTAAACTCATCATACGTTAAAGGCCTGATAGAAATGAAATAAAGCCATGAATGTGAAAACGATGCAGCATGTCATTTGAATGAGTTATACATCGTGCCATCACAGATACTTGAAAGGAATCAAAGAATAAAGTTGTTATTATTGACATGGTCTGACTTGCTCGTTTGTTGTCCAAACAGTAATTGGAAGATCTTTGTTTAGTGATTTACATTATTTTTTAAGAAAAAAAAAAAGAAAAAAAAAAGCATCCAAGTAAGCCATATGACTATTTGATAATGCAAAGGTACATCCAGACTTGCATTCTCCATTATTTCTCATTTTCTTTGCTTTAAAATCTTTACAAGTAAGTTACTTGTGGCTATCATACTTTATAAAGCAGTCCTTGAAATACAAAAATAAGGTTTTGTTTATTTGTCTCATCTCAAGCGAATATGTGAAAGATTTGCAACCTATTATTGTACCTTTCCGTAAGTTAATCCTTTGGTAAAAACCTGCTATTAAGGTTGTTTAAGTACTAATTAGTTATTATAGAATACAAGTATATATTATATATATACTTAAAATAAAAAGAAAAACATGACTATTTTAGGGTTTGCCAAAAAGGTACTTACCGGGAGCATCATTCCGACAAAACGAATCTAGCCTACCCCCACTTCCTCTCACTTTCGTGCACAAGAAAAAAAATCGTATTTTTGTTGAAATGTTGGACAACACAAAGCAATTGACATCATTTTAATAATTCAATGAAAAGAATGAAAGGGAGGGAAAGGTGGATCAGTATTTACGATATAAAGAAACAAAAATAGGGAAAAGAGTCGGGTCTATCAGCCGATAGCCATCATCAATGAGGATGGTTTTTTTTTTCTTCAAACAGAAAAGGGACAGCCTCTCAGCTATTTTTCGACAAAATTAGAGGAACACCTGACTAAGCGCCTGTTTTGAATGTTTTTTTTTTCTTCCTTTTTCATTTTTTTTATTTGTTTTTTTAGACTTGAAAAAAGTGTGCCTCTTCTTTTCTTCCCTTCTTTCACATTCTTTGCTTTTTGATATAACAACCGAGAAATACGAACCACAAAAATTTTATCTAGGGGATTTAAAAGTAATAAGGTTGAGTTTAAACCATTTCATACAATCATACACACACCTATTTTCACCTATAATGACTGAGCTTCATAATCCTAACAGTGCCTATTCAAACTCTTTCGAGTGGATTAAAAGCGATATTCAAAATACTAAAGTGAATTCTGCATTGGGCAACACTCTCAACAACTCATTTTCATCCAATAAACTACCAACACAATCAGAAAATCATCACCGTCTGCCTTCGGTTAATACCAATCAACTTCCGCCTATAAACGCGCCTTTGACAACAGTTGGTATGTCTACTGAACACACATCTAATAATAACGGAGGTGTTCTACACTCCAACAGTACCAGCAGTACTCTTTTGGATGACAGTCTATCACGACGTTCACTTTCAACTACCGTTTCAGTAAATGTATCACAACCTTATGCGCAGGATGCAGAAACTACCCCAAGCGTGTCTACCTCTTGGATAGGTGGTGGAAATTCTGGTACAGGGTATTCACCAAAAGATTCTTGTGACATGTCTTATGACGGAGATCCTTACCATTCCCATCATGGACAACTCACGCCTTCTCCCTCTGGCTCTACAGAACGGAGCAGATCAAAAAAGCATAAATTGGCCTCAACACGAGATATGCATGTGGAAAAAAATACTGAAGGAAAGCCACCCTATTCATATGCTACATTAATTAAATATGCTATTGAAAATAGCCCAAGAAAGAAGCTTACTCTTAGTGAGATATACCAGTGGGTAATTGACCACTACCCATTTTACGGATCAGCTGGTACAGGTTGGAAGGTAAAAATATATATATATATTATTATTATTATTTGAATTTAACTGATATGACGTATATTTTTGTTTAGAATTCGATACGCCATAATCTTTCGCTTAACAAAAGTTTCGTACGTGTCGCTCGTCCAATAAATGAACCAGGCAAGGGATCCTATTGGCAAGTAGATTACCGTGCCGCTGAGGCTGAGCTGAGATCGAAATCTACCATGGCTTTAAGAGGTCGTGGTATGCGATCTGGTAGCGATCCTTCTGGAAATCCTTATCGTCCAGAGCTATGGGGATCGATGAATAGTCACCCTTTCCCAGAAAACCAACGCTTCAGCAGAGACTCTCGCTCTTTATCTTTGGATTCCAATATTGCTAAAGAGGGTGGTTCCACAGGCCGATATCCTACGACTAGTACCTCTAGTGGCATAGCTCCTGGTCTCACAAGTGGTGCATCCGGTGCAGAAGCATGCAATTACAACGGATATTATGGAAGCAATTACGCATACAATAGACATATAGGTCACGCATCTCATCCACAGCAACATAGGCACAGTGCTGAGCTTACTCGTAATAACAGTTACTTACCTACAGGTATATAAAATGAAAAGAATAATAACAAAAATAAAAACACAAAAACATAAAAATACAAATGCATAAATAAGAAAAGAAAACAATAAAAAAAACAATAACAAATAAACAAATACCACTTTAAAACTCTTCCTTACTAAATTGTATACAATATAGCCTACGATATGTATGCTGTTGAAGGCACAGGCATACCTCATCATCAATATAGCCATAGTCATTCTACACCCAACGGTCGACTCCACCATTCTAACTCACAGGGTTCGATGACTAATATAAACTCATTGTATGAAACAGGAAATAACCAACCTCCCTATGGTCAATCCATTTATACAGGTTATCCATACAATAGCACTAGTAATACAAATTCTCAAATAAACTCGCAACCACCCACAGGTATCAAGACTGAGCCTATGTCAGGCTTGGAATTTAATGGACATGAATCTACTCCTACCAACAGTAATCCATTTTCTACACCTCAACCGCAGTTCAAGAGAATTAACGATCCCGCACTAGTATCTGAGAATTCCCCCAAATTCAATTCAATGAATGGAAATTCACCTTCACCACCTCAACCTACAATGGATCAGACTAAATCAGGTAGATCCAATCCCAAAGACTTAGGCAAGACGGCTGGAGGAATGTCTAGCAGCGAATACGGCTGGGGGGTGTAGTTATACTCTGCTTTTTTCTTTTCTTTTCTATTATACTTATGTCCCTATTATTTAACCAAAAACAAATTGCATTCTTCCTGTATCCATCTGTTTCACACTTTTCTTAAAAACAAAAAAAAAGAAAACAAAAAAACACATTTTCTTTATATAGTATCGTCCATATATATCCAGTAAACTTTGTTAGACAATCGAATAAAAATAAAAATAATCACAAATAAAGAGAGAACACAGATGATAAACTTTTATCATTCTATTTAGTGCTACTCTCTCTTTTTTTTGTGGTTAGCCTGATTTAACAAGTATAAAATTAAAAAAAAGAATCATAACCCTAAAGTTTGGAAAGTGGGCGGTATGTATTGGTTTGATATTTTCAACGTTCCACAATAGAGAATTTAAAACCTCATGACTTCGCCAGCCACTTACGATAAAATATTGGTAGAGCTGTATTTCGCTGTATTAAATCCTATTAGTTGGGGCTACTCTGAACCATCCAGAATTGTTTTTTTTTCATCCATTATTTTAGCCCCTACTTTGCTTTTGTTGATACTCTTATTAATGGCTGGATTCTATAAACGAGGTTTATTATGATAATGACACCAATTACACTAATAATATGCTGCTTCATTACATCTGATACATTAAAAAAAATTGTTGTTTCATCCATATTACCAGAGATACTCACCACAAGTTTCGTCTTTTTCATTAATAGATATACAAATTTTAAAATATTCACTTTTAACGAGGACAGATTTATTGTTTTGGATAGACGAAAAACTATTACCCACTATCTATCTCCAAAACTATTTGAGGATAGCCATTTCAACCAAAATAATAATAGAGACACCAAAATTAATAATAAATTCTGACTGTAAAACCTGGATATACTCTAACAGACGATCGCCTATAATATCGCAATGAGCATTAAAGTTTAATGCTAAAACCCCTACGATCACTTATATCCTTTTTTTCCTTAATGAAGCCATTTTTTCAAGAAACAATACCCGTATGGTTACAATATATTATTTAATGCGATTGACACTGTTCTTTTTAGTTTAACTTTAGCAACATGGGTATTTAGCGATCATAGTAAATTCAGAAAGGGGGACTCGGTTCTATACTTTCTTTTCATGTTAGCTAGACTGATTTTGTTTGACAAAACTATACAGATGGGTTTATTTATGTCAAATACAAACTTCTTTTTTTTTTTTCTTCCTTCTATACTCTACTCTCTATATACATTGCACAAAATCAAGAGCTAATTTCTTCAAGAAAAAGAACTCGAATCGTTTTAACCCCCCTCTCGTTTTTTTTCTTCGTGCAATCCCATATAATTTGGTTATAGCAATAACGACTTATAAGCAATTTTAATAATACTGAAGAAGCCAACGTTTTAATGACAAGACGTCATATCTATTTCAGTACGAGAATCATTGGAAAACAAATTCGATCATTACTTCATTTGGACAAAACAAAAGAAAATAAGAGTGATAATCACTGAGATTAAATTTGAGAGTTCAGCAATATTATATTTCAAAAAAGAGAACTTTCAACTAATATGACAAATAATAATAATAAATTAACATACCAGAAATATCTTGAACAACGTTGTATAAAGCCAAATGATTTCTTTTCATATGTCACTTGTGCTATTTCATATATCTTAAATATGTTAAAATGAGATGTGTAACGATATTTCAAAATGAAGGACTTATGGGATTTCCGCGGCGTAGAGGTCCTCTTTCTCACAACTAAAATACAATGATTTCTAAAGTCAGATTTAAACTGCAACAAAGCCATGTTCCTGGATCATACTCTGGTTGCACGTTCTACTGCTTAAATGGAGCATAACTGATGATAACAAAATTTACGGCATGGAGAGTTCTCTTTCAGAAAAATGACATTATAAATTATAGAATTAATCATGGTATAAACGTCCTACTATAAAGGAAAATCGCAGTGTCACAGATGTGTGGGTGGACGCTAAATCAAATGGAGAATAAAATATATTCCTGTAGTCCCTTCCCGAAGTGTGTGATTTTTATATTGTGGGGAATACCGAATGAAGTAATTTTGACTTAGGTAAGCTGCATAAAGTTGGACTCGTCAAATGGGATTAAATACTGTAGTGTATGTATTACGCACTTTACCTTTCTCTCAAAAATCCTAAGCGGGGTAAATCCAACAACGTAATTACAAAGGAGATTATCCCTAAAGGAGAAATACACTTTTCAAATTTGTTGATGGTGTGTGAGCAAAACCTTAAAAAATCTTTGGAGATTTAGTATATATATAAGGAATATCATCAACAAGACACAACTTCAACTTTATACTATTATATCAATTATATTTTTAATAGTATGGCTCCTATAGTAGCAGTTAAAAGCTCCTCAAAGGGAGATCCAAATATCAAATCTGATGCAGGCGCTATGCTTTATCTGTAAGTTATGCCTTACATAATACCTTTATTTTGTTTTCCTGAAATTTCCTTTTCTTTTTATAATTTGAAGCATCACAGCTTTTGCTGCTATCGGTGGCTTTCTTTTTGGATGTAAGTTTTTCCTTTTTTAAAAAAAAATACAAGGTTTAGATTTAAGATCTAATAAGCTTAATAGACGATTTTGGTGTCACAAGTGGTGTGCTTGCCATGCCTCACTTTCAGGAATACTTTGCCCCACT